>SJYV01034183.1:2102295-2112828 GCA_006410875.1 Neotragus pygmaeus
GAGTCTTCTCCAACACCACAGTTCAAAAGCATCAATTCTTCGGTGCTCAGCCTTCTTCACAGTCCAACTCTCACATCCATACATGACCACAGGAAAAACCATAGCAAAGTAATGTCTCTGCTTTTGAATATGATATCTAGGTTGGTCATAACTTTTCTTCCAAGGAGTAAGCGTCTTCTAATTTCATGGCTGCAGTCGCCATCTGCAGTGATTTTGGAGCCCCAAAATATAAAGTCTGACACTGTTTCCCCATCTATTTCCCAGGAAGTGATGGGACCGGATGCCATGATCTTCGTTTTCTGAATGTTGAGCTTTAAGCCAACTTTGTCACTCTCGTCTTTCACTTTCATCAAGAGGCTTTTTAGCTCCTCTTCACTTTCTACCTTCATGGCAAATAGATGGGGAAAAAGTGGAAATAATGACACACTTTATTTTCTTGGGTTCCAAAATCACTGGGGACAGGGACTGCACCATGAAATTAAAAGATGTTTGCTCTGTGGAACAAAAGTTATAAGAAACCTAGACAGTGTATTAAAAAGCAGAGACATCACTTTGTTGAGAAATATCCATCTAGTCAAAGCTATGGTTTTTCTAGTAGTCATGCACAGATGTGAGAGTTGGACCACAAAGAAGGCTGGGCACCAAAGAATTGATGCTTTTGAATTGTGGTGCTGGAGAAGACTCAATCTTGAAAGTCCCTTGGACTGCAAGGAGATCAAACCAATCAATCCTAAAGAAAATAAATCCTGAATATTCATTGGAAGTATTGATGCTGAAGCTGAAGCTCCAATGTTTTGGTCATCTGATATGAAGAGATGACTCATTAGAAAAGACCCTTATGCTGAGAAAGACTGAAGGCAGGAGAAAAAGGGGGTGACAGAGGATGAGACAGTTGGAAGACAACACTGACTCAATGGACATGAACTTGGGCAAACTCCAGGAGAAGGTAAAGGACAGGGAAGCCTTGTGTGCTGCAGTCCATGGGGTTACAAAGAATCAGACACAATTTAGCACCTGAACAACAACAAACTGGAAAATAGAGATAAAAATGAAGTCTTTTTCATGGGGTTCTCAGGAGGATCAAGAAGTTAACATATGTAAAGCACTTGGAACTGTGCCTTCCACAAGTCAATGCCATATAGTGTTCAGTTTAGTTCCAGGTCACTCAGTCGTGTCTGACTCTTTGGGACCCCATGAATCACAGCATGCCAGGCCTCCCTGTCCGTCACCAACTCCCGGAGTTCATCCAAACTCGTGTGCATCGAGTTGGTGATGCCATCCAGCCATCTCATCCTCTGTCATCCCCTTCTCCTCCTGCCCCCAATCCCTCCCAGCATCAGGGTCTTTTCCAATGAGTCAACTCTTTGCATGAGGTGGCCAGAGTGCTGGAGTTTCAGCTTTAGCATCATTCCTTCCAAAGAACACCTAGGACTGATCTTCTTTAGAATGGACTGGTTGGCTCTCCTTGCAGTCCAAGGGACTCTCAAGAGTCTTCTCCAACACCACAGTTCAAAAGCATCAATTCTTCAGTGCTCAGCTTTCTTCACAGTCCAACTTTCAGATCCATATATGACCACTCGCCTTGACTAGAAAAAAACGTAGCCTTGACTAGACAGACCTTTGTTGGCAAAGTAATGTCTCTGCTTTTGAATATGCTATCTAGGTTGGTCATAACTTTCCTTCCAAGGAGTATCTTTTAATAGGCAAATAAAGAACCAAAATGGAAGCTGGAGACATCACCATTGTATATGAGTCACTCCTATGGCAGAAGATGATGTCATCATAGATGAAAAATCACAGGGCGTCACATGGCACAAGATAGTTGATTAATCATGTTGAATGAATATATTAATAAGTGAGGATCCCACTTATAGGCCAAGAAGATCCAAAACAAATCTGTATGTATATGAGAATAGCAAAGAAGATGAAAGCAAGCTAAGATGGCCAAACGTTGGTTTCATTGTCAGCTCTGCAGCTTTGGAGTCAGCCAGATATCTTAAAATAACAAGACTGGACTTGTTGAAAAAAAAAAAAAGGGGATTACAAATTACCAACCTGAGTCACTCACTGTTTTAAAAAGTTGTGCTTTAAGTAATTTTTTTTCTTCCACTCCATTCTGGGTGATCTGATGCATTTAAGAAGTCTCAATAGTAATATAAAATGATGTTGCAATTCACTGGATAATTTTGGTACAATAACAAATAAGGAAATATGACTAATCTGCCTTCGCCTTATCTTTTTCCTGTAGTAATAAACGAGCTATTTTGGGATGGTTGAATATTCCCTTCCTATACCCTCCCTTTCCTAAAACACTTTTTGAGGTTTTGTTTGTCAAAAAAGTCTATTCCAACTACTTCATTCACAACATGCATTTTACAAGCTTCTGACAAGAATTTCTTCTTGAACTCTGAAATAGTTCAGAACCACAAGGCTTTACCATGTAATGGTTAACATTTTCGAACTCCCATCCAGTCATTACCATGACTCGGATAAGTCAAATAAAAACTACAGAGAATGGTAAAACCATCTAGGGACAGTCCAGAACATCCATTTTACTATGTTGGGTCTTATTCCACTGGCCACTGGTGTAGAAGGGGGTTATACTCTTCAGGTAGTCAATATGAAATCAGATAAGTTAAATTTGGGTTGGCCAGGACATTCATTAGGATTTTTCCATAATATCTTACTGATGTTAGAATAGAATGATAAGAAGTTGGCTAGTCCGGTTGTTGGCAGAACCTAGGATTCCAGGACTCAGATGTAGTACAGAAGATGCAAATACTGTAATTGCAGATTAAGGTAAATGCAGATTTAATTGGGCTGTGGTGTCTTGGATAGTGTATGGGGCAGCATAGTGGATTTCAGTCAGGTGAGTCAGGAAGCAGAGCCTGGCTTGGAGGAGCTCAACAGCTCCAGGCAAGACCTGTACTGCTGCTCCGGAAGTCTCTGTTGCCTGAGCCATTCCTGTTCAGTCTTCCTGTTCCTGGCCAGCCTTTTGGGTGTAGGGGATCTTCTATCTATTCTGAACATGTCTCCTCACCTTGTCTATCTTTTGGCAGGTGCATTCTCTGAACAAACTATATGGGATTTACAGGAGAAATTTAAACATTTGTGGGGAAAACTCCTGTGTCACAGACGCTCCCTCTCCTGCTGCTACTGCAACCAAGTGATATCCCAAGAAAAGTCATTAATAGCAAAATTAATTTTAAAGCTAAAAGATAAATGCCTGCTTTATAACAGTTTGAGATTTTGATCACAGGTAGAAATAATAATGTATGAAAATTTTTAAATGGATGTCACTATTTTAAAAATAAAATGAATGTTGGTCCGAAAGTCTCAAAATCAGAAGTTTGGGGTCTGATTTGGCTTAAGTCAGTGGTTCACCACCCTGGCTATGTATTAGGATTAACTGAAGGGCTTCAAGAAATTTGCTCTTCAGGTAAGTTAAACCAGAGTCTCTGGGAGAGAAATCTCCAACATTGGTATCATTAAAAGTGCCCCCAAGTAGCTCAACATGCATTCAGAATGGAATCCCACCAGCAGAAATTATCCTGATTGGTTTGTTGCCGTGACCAGTGGTTCTCAAACATGGCTGTTTAAATGCTTTTGAAAGCAGATTCCTAAGTACAGAAGGATTGAATCAGAGACTTTAAGGATGGGCATTAGTGAAGGAGGGATTTGGTGATGTGTTGATAAGGGGCAGAAGTCTGTATTTTAAGGATACTTCATGGGAAATCTCTTCACTGTACCATCCAAACTCTGGAACAATTCTGATACTTCATGTTTTGATTTGCTAAAATGAATCCTCTACTAAGTTGTGCCATTTGGGTCAGACTATTTTCAATTTCATTGAGCATATCACCTTCACTTTGATTGTTGTTGCTGTTGTTTAGTCAACTAAGTCATGTCGGACTCTTTCGAATGCCATGGACTGCAGCATGCAGTTTTCTCAGATTCATGTACATTGAGTTGGTGATGTTATCTAACCATCTCATCCTCTGCTGCCCCCTTCTCCTTTTACCTCCAATCTATCCTCGCATCAGGGTCTTTTCCAATGAGCTGACTTTTCAAATCAGGTAACCAAAGTATTGGAGCTTTAGCTTCAGCATCAGTCCTTCCAATAGAATATTCAGGGTTGATTTCCTTCAGAATTGACTGGTTTGATCTCCTTGCTGTCCAAGAGTCTTCTCCAGCACCACAGTTTGAAAGCATCAATTCTTTGGTACCTAGTCTTCTTTATTGTCCAACTCTCACATCTGTACATGACTATTGGAAAAACCATAGCTTTGACTAGACGGACTTTTGTCGGCAAAGTAATGTCTCTGCTTTTTAATACGCTGTCTAGGTTTGTCATAGCTTTTCTTCCAAGGAGCAAGTGTCTTTTAATTTCTTGGCTACGGTCACCATCTGCAGTGATTTTGGAGCCCAAGAAAATAAAGTCTGTCACTGCTTCCACTTTTCCCTAGTCTATTTGCCATGAAGTGATGGACCAAATGCCATGATCTTAGTTTTGTTTGTTTAGTAATTTTCCTTTTTTTAAATTTATTTTTGACTATTCTGGGTCTTTTGTGCTATGCAGACTTTTCTCTAGCTGCAGCAGGCGGGGACTACTCTCTGGTCGAGGTGCGCAGGTTTCTCCCTGCAGTGGCTTCTGTTGTGGAGCATGGGCTGCAGGCGCATGGACTTCAGTAGTTGCAGCGCATGGGCTCTCTAGTTGAGGCTTCCAGGCCCTAGAGCACTGCTTTAATAGCTGTGGTGAATGGGCTTAGTTTCTCCATGGAATGTGGGATCTTCCTAGATTGGGTATCAAACCCATGTCTCTTGCATTGGCAGGTGGATTCTTTACCACTGAGCCCTTGGGAAAGCCCAATTTTTTTTTTTTTTTAAATGTTCAGTTTTAAGACAACTTTTTCACTCTTCTCTTCCACTCTCATCAAGAGTCTCTTTAGTTCATTCTTTCTGCAGCTATTAGTAATTGCTCTATTCTCTTCTGTAGTAGCCTATTGGACACCTTCCTACCTGGGGGGACTCGTCTTCTGGTGTCATATCTTTTTACTTTTTCATTCTGTTCATGGAGTTCACTCAGCAAGAATACTGGAGTGGTTTCCCATTCCCTCTTCCAGTGGACTACCTTTTGACAGAACTCTCCACTATGACCCATCTGTCTTGGGTGGTCCTGCATGGCATGGCTCATAGCTCCATTGGGTTACGCAAGCCCCTCCACCACAACAAGGCTATGATCCATGAAGGAGTGACTTTGCTTGATACAAGACAACCCCAGTTTAACTTTCCAGATGGTTTTTCTCTGTCAACTTTTTACGAGGTAGTAAGCCTGCTTTGATAAAGACTGATCTTATAAATCTGTGTGTTGGCTTTTTGGAATTCCTTGCTAGATATATTCTGTGAACACTCATGCGTGTTTTTATGGTGAGCCAGGAAGAAAAACAAAGATATCAGGTTTCTAAAAACTGAGTTTCGTTATAGATCTCTACTATAATATATCACCTCACTTTTCTAGTCTCTCCCCCGGGACTGACTCTTCAGAAGGTTTCTTATTAACAAGCATTACAGACTTCCCTGCTCTCCCAAAGGACTTCCAGTGCTGGAGTGTCCTTCACTGACACCATTGCTGGAACAGAAGGTTGGCTTCCTGATTTCCAAATGTGTCTATTGCCACTGGCCAGCAATATTTATTATTTGTGGTGTCCTAGGCCTCTCAATTTGCTATTTATCTATTAAGGAAAAAGTAGAAAGACATCCTCGGTGCATTTTTCCCCAGGCTTCTATAACCAAGCACACTTCCTTTGCAGTGAGAAGGCTTATCCACTGGCAGAAAAGTCTGCTTCCCTCTCACTGCCGACTCCCTCTCCCTGGAGCTGATGGATTTTAAACTCTGGGATTTTGCAACCAAAAAATGTCCTAAGACCAGAGATTCATTTCCAGAGCAGAGCCCATAAAGAAATATGGCGATCAAGCTTTCAGGAGCATCAAAGCTGGGAGGGGCTCCCCATCTCTGGCCTGTCCCTCATGCTGCCTTGTTCTGTTCTGAGGCTCTCTCAGAATGGAGAGAGCCATTAAACCAATTAAACTATGAGTCAACCTAGTACTGCTGAAAAGAGAATACCTACAAGAGCTGGGCAGAAAGTAGGTGTTTTATAAACACACTTCAACAAATACCTTTGATTTGACCTCTGTCTTAATCAAACAGCAAAAACAGACCTTGTGGCAGACGGTCCTGAGGCCATAAATTCAAGAAAGGCTTGCCTCTTAATCCAGTAGAAAAGAAGATTTGTTTATCCCAGAAAACTTTCCAGGTTTGAATATGCAGACTTTCTGTAGAAGATTGGGCTTAAATTAGTGATGAAGTCTGTGTCCATTGACCAAAAACACTTGAACATAGCTCAACTTTATACTTCAGTCAACCACTGAATATAACCATAGTCATTCCAGTTTCCTCACATTAAAAAAAAGAAAGAAATGTCAGCAAATGGAACTTTTCAGGAAAAATTGAAATCAGAGTGAGAAAGATCAAAGGGAAGAAGATATTGAACATGGATAATCTCCCAGGAATTCAGTTTATACCCAGAGAGCAGACACATAAAAACAAGGAAGTGATGCATCTTAAAAACATTCATTTTACCATGCATCTACCACAGGGCAAATCAAAACAAAATAAGAAAACAAAGGAACTTTAAAAATTGAATTGCTTATTTCCTTAAAAAGTATTATTATTATAGTCTTTGTAGGAAGGTAAGACAGACACCATGAAAGGTGATATAAAACTGCCATGTAGTATTTGACTCGATTCTAAGAAATTGGAACAGAGAGCAAATGTGGTAATGGTTCAGAGGTTCTTCTTGGTAGGGTGTTGTTTTGGACCAAGTACGATACAGCTGGGCTTTTCAAACATAGGTAAAATTTCAAAAGAAGAAACCAATTAAACAAACAAAAAATTAAACAAAAAATATAATAATCATCATAATCTTACATTTACTTGAAATAAAAAATAATAAAGAATTTATTTATTTATATGTACCTGATTTCAATTATTTTGTTTTCATACAGCACACATAAGCTGAGTCTATAAACTCTCTAAGAGTCCATGCAGATCTGAGTCTTGGATTCCACTGGCACTGCTGTTAATTCAAAGGATCAAGCTTAACTTTAGTTAAAACCTTCTGAGTCTGTAGATCAAGTCACTCAAGAAAACTGGTCTCATCATATGATATTGACCATTATCACTTATTCACAAAGTTGAGTTCCAAACATTGGAAAAAATTAAACCTGCTCTCAAAGGAAAATGAGAAAAATTAAACCTGCTCTCAAACCTCTAATGAGGTTATGCCAAAAAAACATACATCAGGTTACACCAATAACTGCATAAAAAGAAAGTTCAAAATGGTTTCAGGCTGCGGCACTGCTGCTGAAATAAACCCATCCAATTAATGATGAGTATGGAAAGCAAATGCCCTTCTTTGGATCACTGACCTCTGACATCATTTTTTTAAAATCCAGGTCCATTTTTCTTCAGTAATACCTCATGTAAATGATGTGATTTTAAGGCTTTCTTGGGCCCTTCAAATTTTTCATTTGATTTGAGGTTGAGTGAGATTTGACTGAATCACTCCTTATTGCTTATCTTGATGAGCCCGCAGCGCAGAGACTGGGAGCAGTGTGGCAGAAAGGGCCTCATCCTTAGACTCAGACTGACAGTTTCAGCCGAGGTTCTACCACCTATTAACTGTGTGTCCTTGGATAAGTCATGTAACCTATCTGAGCCTCAGATACCCCATCTGAAAACAGGGGTAATATATACTATATAATACATACCTTATAATGGTATATTCTCAATATACAAAAGTAATGATCCTGGCATCTTCATTAATGTTTACTTGTATTATTATTTCCTATGTGATTCTGGACAAATCATTAACTCTTTCCAGGTTTCAACTGTTCTGGTTGTACATGAGTGGGACCTTATGACAATCTTTTCACTTCCTTCCAGCTCTAAGATTTTATGAAGGAAATCACATCTGCCACCAACCTAAACCACAAACACAAGCTAAGAATTTCTGCTGAGAAGTAGTTCTACTTCTGCATTAATGGAAATTTCACAATTTATTAAAGGAGACAGAGCAGTGGAGACGATTGCTAGCAACATTTTTCTTCAAAACACTCCTCAAATTCTGGGCAAAAACACAGTCTAGGGAAGGGGAAGAATACCATCTGTTGGAAACAGGAAAATAGCCCTGATGTTTTCCTTAGGACTTATTTATTTATACAGTATTCATGTTATTTTTAGTGAACTTCTCATAAAAAATTGTACATAAGTCAGGATGCTATGGCCAAGAGAGACCACCAGGCTTAGAAGCAAGGAGGCCTTGGTTTGATTTTCAGCTCTCCTGTCTGCTGTGTGACCTGAGCATCCCATGTCTTATCACAGAGAATAAGAACTTCCACATGTAGGAGTACTATGTGTTGGCACTGCAGCAGGCTATAGCATAGCAGGGACTCGGTCCCCCAAATATTCTCCTCTGCATCCTCAGAAGCAGGCATGTCAGTGTGGTCTTCTTGGTCAAGAGAACTGCCAGTACTATATGATCAGATAAAAGTGTTCAATAACTATTTGGTGGGTGGAATTGGACACATGTTCTTTCACAAGTCAGTTGACTTCCAGAGAAAACTGCAAAAGGTCATTTATTTTAATGATAATCAAAAGAGTGATCTGCCAACATTTATCCCACATCTAGAATCCTGCTGAATTACAAGTAGCATTTCCCAAAGTGTTTGAACAAGAGCTCTTGGAAAGAGGAGTCCAGTTCTCAAATGTTTCTGAAAAAGCTGGTGTTCTGAATATGTAATATTACACTCCCTCCAGCCCTTGCCACACACGCACATTTGGGAATTTACAGTGCAAAATAACTGGTCTAGGACTCTATAAAATGCTGCAGCAAAAATGTATTCTGCTATGTTTAAGCCAGTAGTTATTTGACCATGGCACCCTTAGAACACAAATTGAGAAATACTGTTTTTGCAAGAAATGAAAGGAAGTAACAAGTATATATAATATCTTTAGATTTTGAAAGTCATTGTAAAATTTGTTTTAGAATTTCAGTCAGTATGAAATTGGAAGCAGTGTTTAGATATGAATAAGAAATTCTACATAAGGCTTTAAAATAGAAAACTCAGTGGGTACGCATAGTAGTTAGGCACTCATTTGTGTCCGACTCTTTGCAACCCCATGGACTGTAGCCTACCAGGCTCCTCTGTCCATGGGATTTTCCAGACAAGAATATTGGAGTGTGTATCCATTCTCTTCTCCAGGGCATCTTCCCAAACCAGGAATTGAACTTGAGTCTCCTGCATTGCAGATAGATTCTTTACCATCTGAACCACCGGTAAAGCTCCCAATGGGTACTGCTACCCTGGAAATAAAGTTCCCAGATACTTCCACTCTCTTTCCCCAAAAATATTATCATTTAATATATCTGGGGAGATTATAGATAGAAATGACTTAGCTTTGATCAGTGAGTGATAGATAATCATTCTAAAATAAATTAATACTAAATTAAATTAATGAAATAAACAAAAATAAATTAATAAAAATGTGACTGACATAAAACCACAATTTATGAAATGACAAGACTAAAAAAATAAATATTTTAAGATTTAGGAAGTATATATGTGGTAGATACATTTTAATGTGAGTATTTAGATTTACATTTCTAAAATTATTTCAACCAATATATATTCATTGAGTGCATATTATATTTCAAGTAGGGTGCTGGATTCTAGAAACAAAACAGTGGGGAAAAATTCTTGCCAGCATGGAAACTACAGTCTACACAGGAAACAGATGCAAGCCTAATAATAAAAATAGGCATTAAATTGTGCTTGCAATAAGTCCTGTGAAAGAAGACAGACTTGTGCTCTGATTTCTATTTGGACAGCAAGATTAAGAACCACACGTGCCTTGCTTCCTGTTGTATTGCAGCCCTTGGCACAGAGCCTGGCACAGAGAAGTTGCTCAATAGATATTTCTTGAATTATTTGAATGAATGAATGAATAAATGAATGTAGGAGGATATGACATAGTCAGAGTTGTCAGAAGAGGACCTTAAATAAAACTAACTTCTGAAGGATGCTCTTTGAGTGAAGAAAGGAGGGAAGATTGTGCAGGGAATTCATGTGCAAGGGAGGAAGCATGACACATACGAAGAAAGGCAAGCAGGCCAGGGTGGTTGTCCTAAAGAGAGAACAGAGTCATCCATGCAAGATGGGATAGGAACCTAAGCAAGGCAGGGAGTTCTAAGACCAACTGAGAGGTTTCGCTTTTATCTTAAGGTCAGAGGGAAACTACTGAGTACTTTAAGCCAGTGGGAAGGGCAACACAATCAGATTTGTTTGTTTGTTTGTTTGTTTGTTTTATTTTTTTTTCTTACTTTATTCTACTTTACAATACTGTATTGGTTTTGCCATACATCGACATGAATCCACCACAGGTGTATACGAGCTCCCAATCCTGAATCCCCC
>SJYV01034183.1:2112851-2157714 GCA_006410875.1 Neotragus pygmaeus
ACAGAGATAGTTGGATTCGGATCTATGGTTCAGAAAAAACTGGACTTTCTCTTCATCCTCAGAATGGATTATTTTCACTCATGTCCCATGATTCTTGAGTGCACCCAGAGTACTACCTCCACTGGTGGAAGCTGGAGAACATCATTTAGGCTCTCTGGGTTCTATCTTCTTCATGCAAAGAGGAAGTTTATGATTTCTTCTGGCTTTAACCTTTTATTTCTCATAATATAAAATTTTATCAGAATAGATAAACATTCTTCCTTCTGATCAGAAATTTTTGAACTCAAAGTTGTGCCTAGTGCCTCGATAGTCCCTATTTTTAAAGTATATATGCAGATGGACTCCCCTAGAGGTCCAGTGTTAAGAGTCTGCCTGCCAGTGCAGGGGACATGGGTTTAATCCCTGGTCTGGGAAGATCGTACATGCCTCAGAGCAACTAAGCCCGTGGGCCATAACAACTGAACCCACATGCCTAGAACCTGTGCTCTGCAACAAGGGAAACCACCGAGATGAAAAGCCCACGAACCACCTCTAGAGAGTAGCCCCTGCTTGCCTCAACTAGAGGAAGCCCATGCACTGCAATGAAGGCCCAAAACAGCCAAAAATAATAAATAAATAAATATTTTTAAAATATTAAAAAATAAAAACACAAATCCTAGGGGAAAAGAATAAAATAAAATAAAATAAAAATTGAAGTATATACACAGAAAAACAGACTTTCCTGTTTTTAAGCCCAGAACACTGCCCATTGTGGGTAAAAGATATTCAGGTTTACTGCTTTCCAAATACTATGTATTCTTTCATCACAAATACCACATTGCAGAAAAGTAAATCAGATGAATATATGGGTAGTGGTGCCATAATTATCAGGATCACTCTTTCCATCCAAATGCATTCCATACTTCTCTGTACTATGATATCAGCAGTTCAGACTCTTTTCCTGCAAGCCAAGAATCTTGAAGTCAGGAGGGTTTGGTGCTGAGCTTGCCAGAAATTAAAGCATTAAAGCCAAATAATATGTCATCTTTAGTCCTGAAATGTACAGCAGAATTCTAAGTGCCTTTTAATAGGTGGTAGAACCTATCCTGGAAAAGGCAATGGCAACTCACTCCAGTACTCTTGCCTGGAAAAATCCCATGGACAGAGGAGCCTGGTAGGCTGCAGTCCATGGTGTCGCTAAGAGTCAGACACGACTGAGCAACTTCACTTTCCCTTTTCACTTTCATGCATTGGAGAAGGAAATGGCAATCCACTCAAGTGTTCTTGCCTGGAGAATCCCAGGGATGGGGGTGCCTAGTGGGCTCCCATTTATAGGGTCACACAGAGTCGGACACAACTGAAGTGACTTAGCAGCAGCAGCAGAACCTATCTTCCATCAGTGGCCCTTTGGATTGATGCCAATCCTTTTCATATAAACAATACTGCCATCCACATTTTTAGATGTGTGTTTTTGTAGATACATTTGAATATGTATATATGACACATATATGACCTTCATTTGGTGACCATATTATCAAGATACATGAGGCTTTTCAATCAAATCAT
This sequence comes from Neotragus pygmaeus, assembly GCA_006410875.1. Lineage (NCBI taxonomy): Eukaryota > Metazoa > Chordata > Mammalia > Artiodactyla > Bovidae > Neotragus > Neotragus pygmaeus. The sequence goes on from SJYV01034183.1 coordinate 2,114,397, forward strand.
AAGTAATTAAACAAAGGTAATTAAGATTCAGATGGATTGAAACCAACACTCAGCCTTCTTGTCAGCAGATTGTCCTTTGAGGTTTCGAAGGAAAGCTGTGAGATAATACACAGGTTCAGTTGATATTATTTTAATATATAAAAGAGTTATGCTTGAAAGTATAGATAAAGAAAGCAGGCTCCCACCAAGTTTTATAACCTACAGAGTTATAAAATAACTCCAATAGAATTAGGTAGGAAAAATCAGTTCAGTTCAGTTGTTCAGTCACATCTGACTCTTTGTGACTCCATGGACTGCAGCATGCCAGGCTTCCCTGTCCATCACCAACTCCTGGAGCTTACTCAAGCTCATGTCCATCGAGTCTGTGATGTCATCCAACCATTTCATCCTCTGACGTCCCTTTCTCCTTCTGCCTTCAATCTTTCCCAGCATCAGGGTCTTTTTCAGGGAGGCAGTTCTTCACATCAGGGGGCCAAATATTGGAGCTTCAGCTTCAGCATCAGTCCTTCCAATAAATATTCAGGACTGATTTCTTTTAGGATAGACTGGTTGGATCTCCTTGCAGTCCAAGGGACTCTCAAGAGTCTTCTCCAACACCACAATTCAAAAGCATCAATTCTTCGGCACTCAGCCTTCTTCACAGTCCAACTCTCACATCCATACATGACCACTGGAAAAACTGTTACTTTGACAAGATGGACCTTTGTTGGCAAAGTAATTTCTTTGCTTTTTAATATGCTGTCTAGGTTGGTCATAGCTTTTCTTCCAAGGAGCAAGCGTCTTTTAATTTCACGGCTGAAGTCACCATCTGCAGTGATTTTGGAGCCCCCCAAAATAAAGTTTCTCACAATTTCCATTAGTTTCTATCTCAAAACTCCAAAAAATGGCTAAATTTCTCAAGTAATCAAGTGGATTAGAGATAAGGAATCCTTTCAACAGACCATAGATCTCTGCTACACAAGGTAGGATTAAAATATCAGCCTTCAAATTATGAAGTCCCTGTTTTGAACTCTTAAACAGGACTCAGTATGTTCTGTCAGAATTCAGTGAATGTCCTGACCTAAATTTCTGGTTGTTAAGCAACCTCAGTTAAGCTGAGAAATCAGCTCCAAAAGTGATATTAGATAACATAATTCCCTTAGTAGCTAAGCATCTTTCAACTCTCAAAAAACTTTGAATTAAGTATAGAAGTATTTAAAAGGATCAAAAAATCGTATTAATGTTTTTGATTAAGTGATATATCCGTGTTTGGAAGGAACTTGGCATATTAAAATGAGAAATGAGGTGGGTAGTTGCAATTTTAAATGTGTAATGAAATAGTTGATCTATACTTGCAATTTTAACTCATATAATATATATAAAAACTTTGGAGTGTGAAAAAAATTAAATTTCACTATGTTTAAGTGCTTGGATTTTTTTAAGATTTTTTAAAAATATTAAGTATTTGGGAAGTTTTTTCGATAGACATTTGAGATACTTGAAAAGGAAGTCAAGCAGATGAACTTTACAATATTAACTTTAAAATATGTGAAGGAATTTGGTTAACCAAGTGCATAACTGTGGTTATACACATTTAAAATTTCCCTAAAAATCATTACTAAAATTATCCAGATTTACAAATAAAATAATAAGTCTGTAAACTGAATTTAAAAGTCTAATAAGGGGTGGTGGCTCAGTGGTAAAGAATCTGCCTGCCAATGTAGAAGACACAGATTCAACCCCCGGCTCAGGAAGATCCCATATGCCGTGGAGCAACTAAGCCTGTGCTCTGCTGGTGTTTAGTTGCTCAGTCGTGTCTGACTCTTTGCCACCCCATGGACTGGCCTACCAGTCCATGGAAAAGCCCACCAGGCTTTTCTGTCCATAGAATTCTCTAGGCAAGAATACTAGGGTGGGTTGCCATGCCCTCCTCCAGGAGATCTTCCCAACCCAGGAACTGATCCCAGGTTTCCCACGTTGCAGGAGGATTCTTTACCAGCTGAGCTACCAGGGAAACCCAGCTAAGTCTGTGTGCCATAATTATTGAGCCTGTGCTCTAGAGCCCCAGAGCCCTAACTACTGAGCCCACATGCCTACAGCCCATGTTCTGCAACAAGAGAAACCTGACTAGAGAATAGCCCCTACTCACTTGCAATAGAGAAAAGCCCACACAGGAACAAAGAAGACCCAGTACAGCCAAAAATAAATTAACAAATACAATTACATAAAAAGAAAACCCTATTTAAAAAATTAAAGCTTAAGTATGGTTTCAGATTTTTAACTTTAATAGATTAAATGCTACATTTTTAAGCAAAGGTGAATCTCTGAATAGGGCTTCCCTGGTAGCTCAGCTGGTAAAGAATTCACCTGCAATGCAGGAGACCCTGGTTCGATTCCTGGGTCAGGAAGATCCACTGGAAAAGGGATAGGCTACCCACTCCAAATATTCTTGGGTTTCCCTGATGACTCGAATGGTAAAGAATCCTCTTGCAATGCAGGAGACCTGGGTTTGATCCCTGGGTTGGAAAGATCCCTTGGAGAAGGGAATGGCAACCTATTCTAGTATTCTGGCCTGGAGAATTCCATGGACAGAGGGGCCAGGCAGACTACAGTCCATGGGTCACAAAGAGTTGGACATGACTGACTGACTTTCAGTTCACTTCATTTCATATACAAAAACTCTTTTCAAGACAAATATATTCACACTTAATAGTTGCCACCTGCATTATACCCCTTATACCAATATAAGATGGCTAAGAAATAAACTTTTTAAAGGAACTCCTAATCCTACCACTACTCTTATAAATAAGAGTAGCCCATTAGAAAAAAAAAAAATAGTCAATTTTAAAGGAAAAAAATGCAAACAGCCAAAACATGACAACGTTCTTAATCTCACTCATCATTAAAGACAGGGTAAAAATCAAAAGTGTGGATTCAGTGAGACACAGTCACTGTCATATGTAGCTAAAATGTTAACTAGAACTACTTTTTTAGAAGACAATTTGCCAAAAACTGTCATGTTTTAAAAAACTGACTTGACATTTCCACTTCCAGGAATTTAACATATACACGTATTTGAATGAGTTCACAAAGGCATTTATCCAAGAATGTCCACTGCAGCATTGTTTGTAGTTAAAGAGTTGGAATGACCATCAGTAAAGGACAAGTCAAATATATTATTAGATCCACGCAGTGGCTTAGTATACAGCCACTCAAAAGACCAGATCAATTGCATGTATTGATTTTGAAAAATCTTATATTATGTTAATTTAAAACCAAGGCCAAGTATAAAGCTGTTATGATATGCTTCCAACATATACTGGAAAGAAAAAATGATATTTATGTGTGCTTATGCATAGGAATTTTCTGGAAGAACATAAATACATGCCTTTTATAGGTGGTTGACTATAAGGAAAATGTATTAGCTTCCTAGGGCTGCTATAACAAAGTACCATAACGAAATTTGCTGTAACAAACTGGAAGGCTTAAAAAATGACAGAAATCTATTTTTTCTAAGTTCTGGAGTCTAGAAGTCAGAAATCAAGGTGCTGACCAAGTTCATTCCTTCTGAAGATTCTTTCTGTAAAGGAAGATCTGTTCCATGCCCTTCTCCTAGCTTCTGAAGGCTGACAGTCCTTGGTGTTCCTTGGTCTCTAAATGTGTCAATCCCATTTCTACCTCTGTCATCACATGACTTTCTCCCCATGCCTTCAAGTCTTCATGTGGTCTTCTTTTATAAGAATAATAATTGTATTAGAGTTATCCATGTTATCCAGAATGGCTTCATTTTACTTAATATCTGCAGCAATCCTATTTTCAAATAAGATCACATGCTGAGGTATTGGGGATTAGGACTTCAACATATCTTTCTGGGGAGACATAATTCAACCCATAATTGAAGGATATAGCCACCCATGTTTAGCGTAAAACCTAAAAATTTGTTGATAAGGAAAGACTACTAATTCAGTGATGCAAGGATGATGAAGTGTTATTTATGGTCCTTGTCCCTTCTGAGATAAACATTTGGACAACAAATACCATGCTGTATAAACTGATTGTCCAAATCTCAGCATTCAACTTGCAATTAATTTTAATATTGCTTCCCTCCTCTATTTGGAAAGCTTCCTTTTGGTTGAAAAGAACAGGAAGTTAAAGCTCAATTTCCCTCAAAAAATATTTTTATTTCATGGAATTTCAGAAATGAAAGGAACTCTAGAGATCCTTTTGTGTATGCCTGCAATGCTTGACAGTATCAGCAAAAAGCCTAGTCTTTATGTGAACACCTCTAGGAATGAAAAACCTGCTGCTCTCTTAAGCTGCCGCTTCTGTGCCATAGCAGTCCTGATGGTTAGAAAGCAGATACTGAGCCAAATTTTGCCTTCCTAAAATTTTCACCAATCTGTCTGTGATCAGACATCTAAGGTTTGCATAATTACATGAAGATTTAATATTTTAAAGTACATGTGTGTACATATATGTGTATATGTATGTGTGTGAATACATATTTTATACAATGTACTAAAATATATTTAAAATACATTTATATTACAACTATCAATATATCAGGGGACTCTTTGGGCTCCATCCCGTGTCTTATTTGAATGGCAGTTGCAACCACTTCTTAGAGTTAAATATCAAAATAACAAAAGTAGTAACCATATAAAGGAACAAATGCCTAAATGAAAGAATTTGATTACACAAGCAATCAGCTATCTAAAAAATAGTAAGTGGTCACATTCTTATTGCCATTAATCCTTTCAAATACATTTGTGCATAGAAAAGACCCATCATGTAAGTTGATTAACATGATTAAGAAAACATCCAATTTAAAAGTTCTGCAGCTTTTCTTTGAAGACTCGTCTTATTTCCAAGATATTCCTAAAGACACATATTCTCCTGGGGTGAATGTTAAAAACAGGAAAGTTATCTCATGTATATATGGAAGAGCTGAAAGCCTTGAAAATAAAAGGGAAAGTTTTGTGGGAATTTTGCCCAAGAAATCTTTTAGAAAACTTAAACGCTTTAGGCAGCTTGAACAAAGGCATGAATTCTGTGTGACAGGATTCCATAAAATCATGACAAATTGTTCCATTCAGTTACTCTGCCAGATTTTGTCACACAGTATGAGAAACATTAATAAATGTATGTCAGCTTGTCATTCCTTCACAGGATATTCCCTTCACTCAAATAAATGGACTTGTTTGAGGCTACAATAGTCATCTTTGTCTGAGAAACATTGACAATTTGTAGATACATGTTGTTTGCTTGCAGCACCAATTCACACAAAACTCTTTATACCTGGGCAGAAACAACCATGATGCTTCTTTGGAAATATGAAATGTCTTTCTGGATCAGGAATTGAACTGTGTCCCCTACATTGGCAACCAGATTCGTATCCATGTGTTACCAGGGAAGTCCTAGGATTCAGGGATTGCAAAGTGTTTGTTGGTTACTTCTTTGTTTTCCACTTAACAATGATTTTTTTTTAGAACTATTCATAGGTGTACATCGAGAACTAAACAAAATCTAGACAAAATGTTAAAGATCAGAAACCTTCATAAAATGATGGTGAAAGCAATCAGAATAGCAATTAAATTCTGTCCCAAGTTAAGTAATATAGATTACTATATGTCCTACATCATTCACTGACAAAGGTTATTGATGGAAGTGCTGCTTATCTGGAAATATATACTATTAATTTGCTCACAAATTGCCAAAGTATATATATTTTTTAGCCTAATCAAATATCTAATATTATTGCAACCTGTCGTAACTAAATTTCAGTAGTGGTTCAATGGTAGGGTATTTTCTTCATGGACTGAACATTTTGCTGTTCTAAAAAATACTTTCTAAATATTGTCTGTCACTTGATTGTACTCGGCCAGAATTGGTTTGGGACTAGGTTTTGCAAAATCAGGGGTTTTGCCCAACAGTGGCTAATTTGGGTTTTGGTTTGGCATTGTGGCCTATAAGAACATGGAAGGTTTCCACTTTCCAAGTTTTCTTAACTGACTGATGACGCATCCTGAAACAAGAATCCTATTTTTCTTTTCAATAACTTGTTCTCCTTTCTGGGAGGGTGGCCTGTGAAACGTAGTTAATACTTGCTATTTCAACACTGCTAAATAATAAGTCAACCTAAGCTTTACAATTTACTCTATCATAGATTTAGGTGACTGCATTGAGGTAAGGAGCTTTATCAACCTGTAACATATCTTTTTTATTTAGGAAACCCCCAGAACTTCTCTTCACTGCTCCCATTCTTCTTCTGTGACTCTGTTCCTTCTGAGCCAGGAAATTTTGATAGCTCCGAGTTCTTACAGGCCTTATTCCTCACGCTCCATAAGTCCAAGTCAAGACTCCCATTCTATTCCTTCCCAGACTTCATTTACATGTCATGTGTATATGCGCTCAGTCTCTTAGTTGTGTCTGACTCTTTGCTACCCCATGGACTGTAGCTCACCTAGCTTCTATGTCCATGGAATTTCCCAGGCGAGAATACTGGAGTGGGTTGCCATTTCCTTCTCTAGGGAATCTTCCCAACCCAGGGATAGACCTCTTATCTCCTGCTTTGACAGGCAGACTCTTTACCATCTGAGCCACCCAGGAAGCCCCACACACATCATACATACATATATTTAACTTATATGTGCCATGATTCATGAACTCTACGACTCCTTGATTGGAATACGCACCATTTTATCTACCACTAAAAAGATAGATAATGCTACCAGTTTAAAAATCTATGCAAGCCATCAAATGCATGACATAGTCCAACTCCAGAAATATTAAAATATGGAAAATAATTGTCTTGGGATCAATGAACTATATATAGTAATTTAAGGCAAGATAAAAAGGGAATAACTTTAAATAACCTTTTAAAGGCAGAACTACTGTCTTTCATTTTGACTTACTGATTGTCTACAGCCCTACCTATCTCTTCCTTCATTTGATTTTTACATTACTCAAACAAACAAAAAAAGTGCCTACCATGTATTATTGCATGTCCTCAGTACCTACATACTGAGGATATGCAACAAATCAGAGGGAGTCTTTGAGCTTAAGAAGTTTTGGTTTGGGAAATGGATACAGAAAGCAGCTAGAAAATTATGATAGAGTGACTATCACTATACTAGCCAAAAGTGAAGAACTCTATGAGAACACTGTGAAAGGACCTTATTCAACCTTTCAGAACTGTAAAGTAAAAAATAATAATAATAATAAAAAGAAGTTATGGAGAGCAATGGGGCAAGGCAGCTTCTGGGCCACACTCTCAAAGATGAATGAGAAGAGTTAGCCATTTGAAAGGACAAAGCAGCAAGAGNTCAATAGACATGAGTTTGAGTAAACTCCAGGAGTTGGTGATGGACAAGGAGGCCTGGTGTGCTGCAGTCCATGGGATCGTAACGAGTCGAACATGACTGAATGACTGAACTGATCTGAATACACACAACAGAGTCCTCAGGAAATCCCTTTTGCTGAGAGTGTTTTAGGGTGAGTTCTTGGGGTGAAGGGGATGGTAGAAGTAATATAAGACTTAATAGGAGATGGGACTGGGTGGAGTCCTTTAAGATCCTGAAAATCTGTGGTTCTGGATACTCTGCAGACTATTTCAATTTTCCCCAAATGTAGCTAAAGTTAAACTGATTTTACATTTAATGCCTCATAGCTCTCTTAGCAAAGTTCAACACCACCATATGATAGTCTTGTTCAGGCCAGTGGTGGAGAAATAAAGGTATTTCAAAAACTATTCCAATTTTTCCTATTGGATAAAGTCTATCATTTGCTAAAACACTGAAAGGAGACGTGAACAGAGACAGAAGTAAAAATCTTCCCAAACCAGGAGGGCTGAGCCAGGTTGGACTAGCAGGCCCAGCCTCTTACACAGAGGTCTCCTCCTAGTCGGAAGTAGGGTTTATTTCTTTGAAAAAGGCTGGCGTGCTAAATTATTATTTGTATTTATAAAGCTTTCTCATAAGCACCCTCTGGTGACTGGCATTTTAATTCAAGATGTGGTCTTTATTTTAGGGGTAAATCAGTAAAAAGGGTCGCACTAACCTGTCATTTTCCTCTTCTATTTTGAAGCTCTCTGTCTGGGAGTTAACTTCACCCAAAAAAAGCATTTGGAAAATTCCTAGTTAGGCCACTTGCTTGTTTTGTGAATGACATTTGTGGTCAGCTATAACATATATAGCATGCCTTCTTCTTAATCCTGCCTTTTTCATGCATGTTTTTCTTATTTTGGCATTTTTATGGAAGTGATTAAATAATATTTGGTTTCAAGCTGGTGTAGAAATTGCAGAGATGTAGAAAATACTCCCTAGCTGAAATCCAACATACACTTACCCACACGAACATAAACACACTCACATATGCATGCAACATTCCTCAAAAATGTCCAGATAGTTTTTGTTTGATTCAGCTTGGTTTTCTTTCTTTGCTTTTTTTTTTTTCTTCTTCTTCTTTTTTTGTCTTTTGAGTGATAGAGCAAAAAAGAATGGGGGAGGGCAATGAAAGTATGATTTTTAGCTCATTTTTGGGCTGCTTTCTAATAGCAGCATTGTTTGTATGTCCAAGCCTCCTGCTTTCATCCACAGTTAAATGTAGAAATGTTGTTTCCAGTCTTATTCAAAATAACTGAAATATTTCTGTAAGGTATCACTTTCCAAGCCTTCATTACTGTTTGCAGTTTCAAAGATAAATCGTATTGCTATAGAAACTCTTAAAGGAATATTCCTTCCCCACTCCACTCCACTCCATCCCACCACCCAAATAGCTTTAAACTGAAGAGGAAGTATATCCTAAAATTTAAATCAAAAATTTCTGACACACTAATTGGTATTTGGTAATTTGAACTGTGGTGTTGGAGAAGACTCTTGAGAGTCCCTTGGACTGCAAGGAGATCCAACCAGTCCATTCTGAAGGAAATCAGCCCTGGGATTTCTCTGGAAGGAATGATGCTAAAGCTGAAACTCCAGTACTTTGGCCACCTCATGCGAAGAGTTGACTCACTGGAAAAGACTCTGATGCTGGGAGGGGTTGGGGGCAGGAGGAGAAGGGGACGCCAGAGGATGAGGTGGCTGGATGGCATCACTGACTCGATGGATGTGAGTCTGAGTGAACTCCTGGAGTTGGTGATGGACAGGGAGGTCTGGCATGCTGTGATTCATGGGGTTGCAAAGAGTCGGACACGACTGAGCAGCTGAACTGAACTGCACTTCCAAAAAGTATTCACAAGAAGCAAAATGTTTCTTATTCTATTACATCATGTTGTGTGATTATATCACACATGTTTTATGATAAAAATCTAACAATTTTAAGAGAAACTCTGGTTTTGGTTATTACAGATTTAATTTCTATTGACACAAAGAGGAAAGCATAAGAAAGTAAAGTTGGGAATTGACGTAGAATAAAATTTTTTGTGAAGAATCCTACAACTGTGAGAAGAGTTTAAAAGTCTATTCAATATTTCATATCTGCTTGTAGATTTATTAAGATAAAAAGAATCTATTTAATTTGATTACTTCCTAGAAGTATGAATTAGAATACTTGACTTCCTTGCTACATATCCAGTATCTGGGTCTGCATCAGTCATGTCTGACTCTTTGCATCTTCATGGACTATAGTCTACTATCCACCGCATACGTGGAATTCTCCAGGCAAGAATATTGGAGAGGGTAGCCATTCTCTCATATTAATTCCAGACATATTAAAAAACAGAGACATTATTTTGCCAACAAAGGTCTGTCTAGTCAAGGCTATGGTTTTTTCAGTAGTCATGTATGGATGTGAGAATTGGACTATAAAGAAAGGTAAGCGCTGAAGAATTGATACTTTTGAACTCTGGTGTTGGAGAAGACTCTTGAGAGTCTCTTGGACTGCAAAGAAATACAATCAGTCCATCCTAAAGGAAATCAGATCTGAATATTCACTGGGAGGACTGATGTTGAAGCTGAAACTCCTGATGCAAAGAACTGACTCATTGGAAAAGACCCTGATGCTGGGAAAGATTGGAGGTGGGAGGAGAAGGGGATGACAGAGGATGAGATGGTTGGATGGCGTCACCGATTCAATGGACAAAAGTTTGAGTAAACTCTGGGAGTTGATGATGAACAGGGAGGCCTAGCATGCTTTAGTCCATGGGGTCACAAAGAGCCAGACACAACACAACTGAGCAACTGAACTAAACTGAACTGATCCATTCCCTCCTCCAGTAGATCTTTTCAATTCAGAGATAGAACAGGGGTGGGTCTCCTGCATTGCAGGCAAATTCTTTATCATCTGAGCCACCAAGGAGGCCCTAAAGTTTATAACTGAAAAGAAATAGTATTTTGGATACATTTTAGAATACTGTATTTACATCTATTATGATAATAATCATGATGATTAAAGTTGTATTCAGAATTTCTCTTTATCTATCCATAGTATTTAGTTGCTAGGAGAAAAATATGAATTATCTCATATCATTATTAAAAGAGCCATAATCCACTTTCAGGGCTTCCCTGTGACTCAGTGGTAAAGAATCTGTCTGCAATGCAGGAGCCACAAGAAACTCGAGTTTGATCCCCGCATCAGGCAGATTCCCTGGAGGAGGGCATGGCAATCCACTCTAGTATTCTTGCCTGGAGATTCTCATGGACAGAGGAGCCTGGCAGGCTACAGTCCATGGGATTGCAAAGAGTTGGACACAACTAAAGAGACTTAGCATGCATGCAACAATCCACTTTCAATTTCACTGTGCTGGTTGCTTTGGGACATGTATTTATTTAGACTCTGTAGACATATTGCATATTCAAAGCAATACCAGTATCTTCCTCTGTCTGGTCTTTCATTTGTAATTTGGAGAAAGGTTAATAAACAAAAATCTTGCCCTAAAAAGTAAGATGATCTCTTACAAGACTCGGAGTTTTTTCAAATTATCTGCAATTTAAAATTTTGATGATTTACATATATCAGTTGAAAGCAAAAGCAAACTATGTTTAATTCTCCTTTCGCATCAAAAATGCATAACAATAGAATAACTTTATATAACATTTCTGTCATGATTGATTTTATCTATTTTATCGTGATATTCAGGACAGATATTTTTCAAATTGAAGAATGTCACATATAGAGATGGGTCATTTGCTATAGGACACAAAGTAGCAATTGGGTTGATATTAATCACCACATCAGCTCTACCTCAGCCCAGGTATCTTCTATTGATATGAAAATGGTATCTCTTCTACTGAGAAATCTCAAACTTCATCTTTCCTTGTTACAAGTAAACTATCTTAAGATTTCGTGTCCTCATTACCATTTGTGTTCTTTAGAGTGTCTACTAATATATTTTAAGAAGACTGTTCAGATAAATAGCAAGTATTTTAACTCGTTTTTCACTTAACATCGTACTTTCATTGTTTCTTTTAAAAAAAAAAAATCCTTGAATTTTTTTGGACTTGGACTTATTAATAGTTCAGCTTGGAGACTATTCAATAATAATAAAGAGTACAAATTCTTCAGAAACATGATTTCAACCCGTAAGTTTTCCACCTGATTCATCCTTTATTTTTTGTATGACTGACACTTCTCTGCCAACCTCGTGCTGTTTTCCTCGCTTGGATGGAAGACTCTGTCTCTTCCTATGGGCTTTGCTTAGGACTGCCATGATCAGCAAGCATTCCTCACCTAAGAAGAACCAGATGGCCACAAAGAGAAGTTAATGTTCCCCTCACATGTCCTCTGGGCAATCTTCCTTCATAAAGGACCAGTGTGCTGACTTACCAATACTTCGAGATTTAACGTTAATCCAAATAACTAAGGATAATTTTCCTATATTGATAGCAGGCATAAGCCACAAGTATCCCACCTTTGTGCAGCAAGAAGTCAACTTTTTTGAAGACAGCCCTGAATCATGCCATATATACGATACGAAAATAATGTTCTGATCCAATGAAAATACTTTAGGTGAAATAGAAAACTGATTTTACGTTAAAACACCCATAGATTCTTGGAAATTAAAATGAGTAGGTATCTAGGAAAAAAAGTGATAAAATATAGCTAAGTTCAAAGCATCTGTGCTATGGAGACATTATAATTTTAAAACTCTAATGTCTATATTCCTCTTCCTTATTTTTCATCGAATGTTTAAGAGGTCATGCAGAGTATTTGAAAGGTCATTGGATGGGGTAATAAGACTTAGAAGGATTGATTTGAATCTTGGCACCTTCATAAGCCATCTAATTGCACTTGAAGACATTCCCTGAGTTTTCTGAGATATAATTGTATCATCTTTAAAATGGAGGCAATTAAACTGGTTTAATTTGCAAGATGGCTATTAGGATCAAATAAGAATATATTTGAAAGTTTACTAAATTAGAAAGTTACATGCATAAAAATGCATAACCAGCATTATCTTCATCAAAGTCAAACTAATTTCCAAGTTCTATCTCATTCCTTTTCTGCCCTTGGTAGAGGTGCCACAACTCTTGAGCAACAGAATAATAAGGAAGCGAAGCAGTCTCCCCTCTCCCTGCCCCAAATATCAGCAGCAACTTCATGATGTAAAAATGGTTTGGTAGCTGCATCCTGACTACCAAAGACACCCCTGAAAGCAGATCTACTTGAAGCACTGTCGAGTAATTTCCTGACTTAATGAAGTCAGAAAAAAGAAAAAAACAAACTCAGGAACATCTTATCAGACCAGCACATGACAGCAATATGGGCCTCTTTCTAGGGCTCAGAAGCCAAACAAACTTTGTACCTATTTGTTTTCACCCCTGTGGTGTGAAGCCCACAGGACAGACGAGGTCATTTCCCAAGTCATCTGACTCTAGTTTGAAATCAGTAACCAAGAGGAAAAAAATCTTGGGAGCATAGAGGCATCAAAGAAGGGCCAGGCCTGGGCCTGCTGATAAAGCCTAATACTGAGTGGAGAGTGATACATATGATTAACTTGATCCTTGATCCCAGAAGGCACTCTTCCATCACAAAGATGTCTGGGTCCCCTCCGGAGAGGAATTAGGGTAAAACAGTTACTCTTCCAGACAAGGGGTACTATTATATCCAGAATCTGATTTCTGAGCTCAAAACACCGACAGAATATTCATTTTCCTATGAAATAGTTCCAAGTGAAAAGCTCTCTGAGCTAAATCATGGAAATCTTAAGAGTAAGTTAAGCCTTGTTTATCCACAGCACCCATTTGTAACCCCACAGCAGCTAGAACACGGAAAAACTGAGTGAATAAACTCCATGGAATACCTAATGGTAGCAGTCATTTTCAATTTTTTTATTATGGAAATTTTAAAATATAAACTGGAACAGAGAGAATTGTGGACAGACCCCCCACCCCCTTCATATACCCATCATTCTGCTTTAAGAATTTTGTTTTGTCTATTCTCCTTCAGTTTGGGGAATGGAGTAGTTTATCAATATTTTAAAGAAAATCCAAGATACCACATTGTTTTACCATAAACACTTAACATCTCTAACTTATAAGGACAATACATGCACACAACTTGACAAAATTAGTAACACCTTAATATCTTCTAAAATCCAAATTTTTCTGTCTCAAAAATATTTTTTAATGTTTGTTTGCTAGAATCAGAATATATGCAAGACTCACAAAATAGCACAGTATTTTTCTTGCCTTCATAAATCTATTGTGGCCTCTCCACCATCCCCCTCCATTTTATTAATACTGCTGACTGATTGGAAAAAGCAGGCTTTTTAATAGAATGTGCCACACTCTGGATTTGGCTCATGACTGGTCGTTGTTGTTGTTCAGAAGCTCAGTCGTGTCTGCCTCTTTGTGACCCCATGGACTGCAGCACTCCAGGCTTCCCTGTCCTTCACCATCTCCCAGAGTTTGCTCAAATTCATGTCCATTGAATTAGTGATGCCATCCAACCATCTCATCCTCTGTCATCTCTTTCTCCTCCTACCTTCAGTCTTTCCCAGAATCAGGGTCTTTTCCAATGAATCGGCTCTTCGCATCAAGTGGTATCATTTAACTTGATCTCCTATATGTATATCTTCCCTAAACTGGTAGATGTAGCTAGAGGACTGTTTAGAATCAGTCTACTTCAAGTGTACTTCACAGTTAGCTGAATACTTCCTAGAGCATCTCATGAATCTTTGAAAAAGCACCAAATGGCAGAAATCAATTTGGCCTTCCTACATGCCAAGATGAATGAAGTCACTCAGTCGTGTCCGACTCTTTGTGATCCCATGGACTGTAGCCCACCAGGCTCCTCTGTCCATGGGATTCTCCAGGCAAGAATACTGGAGTGGGCTGCAATTCCCTTCTCCAACATGCCAAGTACAGCACACCCATATTCTAGACTTACTAGAAATTCAATCNCATGGACTGTAGCCCACCAGGCTCCTCTGTCCATGGGATTCTCCAGGCAAGAATACTGGAGTGGGCTGCAATTCCCTTCTCCAACATGCCAAGTACAGCACACCCATATTCTAGACTTACTAGAAATTCAATCCTTAAATTAAACAATATATACACTGTCTTTTTGGTCTTGTTTGTTTTAATGGATCTGTAATGATGCAGTAACTACACAACTAGAGAATCCCATGGACTACAACCCAAAGGGTAGCAGAGAGGTAGTTACTCCACGCAAATCAGCTAACATAATAAAGCAGAGCTTTCTCCCCAGCTACTCCTTCCCCCTGAATCACTGTGCTATGCACCTGATACTCACACCACATTCATTGTAAATTAACTATCATTCAGTATGAAATAAAATAATACAAAAAGTAATACAAAATAAAAACAGAGTCACAGACTTAGAGAATGAACTTATTATTGCCAGGGGAAGGATTGAGGGAAGGGATGGTTGGGAGTTTGGGATGGACATATACACACTAATATGTTTAAAATGGATAGCTGACAGGACCTGTTGAATAGCGCATGGAACTCTGCTCAGTGGTTACATGGCAACCTGGATGGGAGAGGAGTTTGGGAGAGAATGGAAACAGATGTATGTATGGCTGAATCCCCTCGCTGTTCACCTGAAACCGTCACAACATTGTTTGTTAATCAGCTATACAAAATACAAAGTAAAAAAGGAGAAACATTAAGTCACAAAAGAAAATCTACTGTCCAAAATAAAAACAAAGCTTTCTTTTTCAGAGAACTGGTTTACCAATATACTATTACCTATAACTCAGACTCCAATCACAACTAACTATAAAAGTGTGGAGGGGAAGACACAGAGAGAGAGAGAGAGGAGATTGTTATCAAATTGTTAGGTAGAGTTAATGTCTAACAGTAGTTTAAAAACTAATATAAAATGAAATAACAAAGTGTCCGCTTGAAAGATAAATACATTTAAAATTTGTGATTACTCGTTTCCTGGTCCACCTCAACAAAATGACTTTAGGATTTAGACATAGTCAGCTGCACCTGCAGGGTTCTAGATCAGCTTTCCTCCTCCACCCAGACACACCTAGCCTAGCCTTGGCTGGTGGGACTTCTCCAGCAAGCTCACCTTGGGGGGCTCATTTTCTCCACAGAAAATCAAAACTGTCGCAGAGGCTGGCCTATTGCCTGGCTGGCCTGGAAGGATGTCTTTCACCAAGGAGAGATTGAGGAGAGCAATCAGCCTCNCTTCTCCAGCAAGCTCACCTTGGGGGGCTCATTTTCTCCACAGAAAATCAAAACTGTCGCAGAGGCTGGCCTATTGCCTGGCTGGCCTGGAAGGATGTCTTTCACCAAGGAGAGATTGAGGAGAGCAATCAGCCTCAGTGTTAACTAAAATAAGTATGCTTTCCTTGCCATGGAAAAAAAATCAGATTACCACCAGTCAGATGGGGTGATGACTTCTGAAAGCCAGGTACAAATTGTTTGAGGGTTACTGGTTCTTTTGAATCATCCCCATATCTTGTATCTTCTACCAATATTTCTTATATTAATCAGCAGCTTGCATCTTGAACCAACATACACACACACACGTGCACGCGCACACACATACACACACCTGCTACTACCTCTACTTCTACCCAGTCTCTCTTAAAACCTTTCTCAGAAATACTCCTTGCACAGCCTTGACACAGTAGTCCTCAGCTGGAGATCAAAACCTCCGCTTTTCTCTTCTCTTCTCCCTCTCATAACCCTTGTCCAAAAGGGCCAGACCCAGGCTTAAAGTCAAGACAGAACTTTCCATTTATAGTCAACATTCAGACACCCGAGATGGCCTGGAAAGGATGCTAAGATCATGATCAAAGACAGAAAATTGAACCCACATGAGACCATAGATCCAAGAAGGAGAGAACAAGGTGAACTGAGGTATGACCCCAGACTGGAGCACAGAAGGACCGGAAGTCTGGAAAGCAGAGGACTCAGCAGACCCAGGAACGAGGAGATAGAAGAAGCGGGCACGCCTTTCAGAGCCCTACTGGAGAATAGCTTTTTCATTTCATTTCTGGCAGCTTTTTCATTTCTTCATAAATTCTACGGGAAGTCAAGAGTGCATAGGAGTTAAGTCACAGATCCTGGACCCAAACTACCTGGCTTTGAAGCCTGGCTTTGCCATTTATTAGCTCTGTGATGTTAATCAGTTGCCTCAACTTCTTAAACAGCAAGAAGGAGATAATAATGCAAGTTCTAACCCACAGAATTATTACAAGGATCAAGTAAATTAATGTCTATAAAGTTTTTAGAAAACAGTCTATTTTAAAAAGCCTTAAAAGTANCTCTGTGATGTTAATCAGTTGCCTCAACTTCTTAAACTGCAAGAAGGAGATAATAATGCAAGTTCTAACCCACAGAATTATTACAAGGATCAAGTAAATTAATGTCTATAAAGTTTTTAGAAAACAGTCTATTTTAAAAAGCCTTAAAAGTAAAATAATAGATACCCATGTACCCTGCATCAAGTCTCAGGGAATAAAAATTACTATCATGATTGGAGCTCTCTTTTATTTATTCCTCTTATTTCTCTCAAAAGAAACTTCAATCTTGAAATTGAGATTCATCATCCCTAAGCCCCTGCCTCCTGAGAAATCTGTATGCAAGAAGCAATTGTTAAAATTGCATATGGAACAACAGACTGGTTCCAAATCAGGAAAGATGTCAAGGCTATATATTGTCACCCTGATTATTTAACTTATATACAGAGTACATCATGGGAAATGTTGAGCTGGATGAAGCATAAGCTGAAATCAAGATTTCCAGGAGAAATGTCAATAACCTCAGATATGCAGATAACACCACCCTTATGGCAGAATGTGAAGAAAAACTAAAGAAGTTCTTGATGAACGTAAAAGAGGAGAGTGAAAAAGTTGGCTTAAAACTCAACGTTCAGAAAACTAAGACCATGGCATCTGGTCCATCATTTCACAGCAAATAGATGGGGAAACTATGGAAACAGTGAGAGACTTTATTTTCTTGGGCTCCAAAATCACTCCAAATGGTGACTGCAGCTATGAAATTAAAAGACGTTTGCTCCTTGGAAGAAAAGCAATGACCAAGCTAGACATTATATTTAAAGACAGAGACATTACTTTGCCAACAAAGGTCCATCTGGTCAAAGATATGGTTTTTCCAGTAGTCATGTATGGATGTGAGAGTTGGACTATAAAGAAAGCTGAGCACCAAAGAATTGATGTTTTTGAACTGTGGTGTTGGAGAAGATTCTTGAGAATCCCTTGGACTGCNAGGTCCATCTGGTCAAAGATATGGTTTTTCCAGTAGTCATGTATGGATGTGAGAGTTGGACTATAAAGAAAGCTGAGCACCAAAGAATTGATGTTTTTGAACTGTGGTGTTGGAGAAGATTCTTGAGAATCCCTTGGACTGCAAGGATATCCAACCAGTCCATCCTAAAGGAAATCAGTCCTGAATATTCATTAGAAGGACTGATGCTGAATCTTGAACTCCAATTCTTTGGCCACCTGATGTGAAGAACTGACTCATTAGAAAAGACTCTGATGCTGGGAATATTGAAGGCTGGAGGAGAGGGAGTCGACACAGGATGATATGGTTGGATGGAATCACCGACTCAATGGACACGAGTTTGAGTAAACTCCCAGAGTTGGTGATGAACAGGGAAGCCTGTCATGTTGCAGTCCACGGGATCACAAAGAATTGGACACAACTGAGCAACTGAACTGAAACATTTTTATATTCATTTATATGAATAGTTGTATCTCTTAAGTAATGCATAATTTTATTTTTTATATTTTAAACCATATGTAAAGGCTTTGTGCTTTATGTATTTATCTGTTCCTGGTTCTGCTTACTTAATTCATCTGTGTTGATATAAGCAGTTCTGGGTCATATAACCAAGTCATTCCTATTATTGTTAGAGTATTCCCAATGGATGCCTGCACCATGATTTATTTATCTGCTCTCCTGTCGGTAGTCACTTAAGTTGTTCTACTATTTGCTATTCTAAGCATTCTTGGACGTATTTCTTAGCAAATGAGTTAGAGTTCTAAGCTGATTTAAAAGTGAAATTTCTGAGGTTTAAGGTAAGCTTATTTCAAATTTGCTTGATATTTTAAAAATTATTCTTTTAAGGTTATTTGCACTCAGTGGTTAAGACTTCATGATTTCACTGGAAGGTTTGAGTCCTAGTAGTGGAGCTAAAGCTGAGCACCGAAGAATTGATGCTTTTGAACTGTGGTGTTGGAGAAGACTCTTGAGCATCCGTTGGGCTGCAAGGAGATCCAACCAGTCCATCCTAAAGGAGACCAGTCCTTGGTGTTCATTGGAAGGACTGATGCTGAGGCTGAAACTCCAATACTTTGGCCACCTCATGTGAAGAGTTGACTCACTGGAAAAGACCATGATGCTGGGAGGGATTGGGAGCAGGAGGAGAAGGGGACAACAGAGGATGAGACAGTTGGATGGCATCACCGACTCAATGCACATGAGTGCACTTGGGTGAACTCCATGATTTGGTGATGGACAGGGAGGCCTGGCGTGCTGCGATTCATGGGGTCACAAAGAGTCGGACACAACTGAGCGACTGACCTGAACTGAGCTGAACTGAGGGGAGCTAAGATCCCACATACCACACACTGAGGTCAAAAAACAAAACAAAAAACTGTTCTTTTAAGATATTTAGACAAAAATCATGTTATCAGCACTACACTTGTGCTAACGATTACTGCAAGTCTTTTGACAGATTCACCTTTAATCCTTATAACAACACTGTGTACAATGTTATATCCCTAACTTTACTGAGGGTAAGTTCAGCAATTCTCAGATCTCACAACTGAATTCACACCTAGATACACCAGTTCCAGTAAGTAAGTAAGTGAAAGTCACTCAGTCATGTCTGACTCTTTTCGACCCCATGGGCTATTCAATCCATGGAATTTTCCAGGCTATAATACTAGAGTGGGTAGCCTATCTCTTCTCCAGGGGATCTTCCCAACCCAGGGATTGAACCCAGGTCTCCTGCATTGCAGACAGATTTTTTACCATCTGAGCTACCAGGGAAGCCAAAGAATGCTGGAGTGGGTAGCCTATCCCTTCTCCAGCGGTCTTCCCAACCCAGGAATTGAACTGGGGTCTCCTGCATCATAGGCAGATTTTTTACCAGCTGAGCTATTAGGGAAGCCCCCAGTTCCAGAGTTGTGCTAAATGAAAATGAAGTAAACAGAAAGCCAAGAAATTCTGACAAAGTATCACAAAGCAGGTAAAAAAGTTTAATTGCAGGAGATGAAACTTCATATAATCCAGTATGACCTCATCTTAACTAATCACATTTACATAGACCCTCTTTCTAAATAAGACCCAGTCTGAAGTTCCAGGGTAGACATGAATCTTATGTGGGGGAACACTATACAACCCAGCAAAGGATTCCCCTCTATCATCCGTGGCCAAAGGGAAGAATCTAATCTACTTTCCACAGAGCGAGCCTTCTGATACTCAGAAAGAGCTCTGCCAGACGTAGATCTCCACTCCTGACCCCAGGCCACATGTGCCCAATACAGTCAAGCCATCTAAGTCACCAAGAAAATTCCCTCACTATCCAAGCAGCCCTACTCTGGACACCCTTCCACTTGCCAATGTCTTTCACATGAAGGAATATCTACAACAGATATTGGACAGAGCAGTACAGGATCCAGTAAACCCTAAAGGAAAGAAAAAGGAAAGTGAAGTAGCTCAGTCATGTGACTCTTTGCAACACTATGGACTGAAGCCTACCAGGTTCCTCCGTCCAAGGGATTTTCCAGGCAAGAATACTGGAGTGGGTTGCCATTTCCTTCTCCAAGTAAACCCTAAGGGTTGTCCTAACCACTATTGTTAAGATTGGGTCATGACTACATAAGCCATATGTTCTAGATCATTCAAGAAAGTGGAGTAATAGTTCTAGCTCTGTTTCCAACTTTGTAAAGAGAAGTAAATCAAGGTTTCTGTGCTTAAATTTCCTAACCTTTAGAAAAAGAAATGCTTGCCCTAACTTGTTTGACAATGGTGTCGTGAGAAAACACATCAGATTGGTACCAAAAACTCATAAAAAATGAACAGAAGAATGTGACTAAACAACCACAATGCAATAGAATTTAATTTTCTTTTATGCCATGGAGTCTTTGTATTATCCTGTGAAATCTATGGTTCACCTCCTCAGAAAATGCATATAAGCATGGGCACATGCATATACCTAAGTTTCAGAATAATTAGGGAAAAAATTACCCTGGAGTCCAGACACAGTTTCTCTTCATTCTTTTCATTAAGAGGTGATATTGAACCTGAACATTAAATGAGTCTAACAAATAGCATTCCCCCTTCTTTCCCAAGTGGTTGCTCCAGTTTAGAACTGAGGTCACTAAGCCAACCCAGGAACCCCAGCACAACATGTGGCCATAGTTGGAGCAGAGTGGACATTTTTTTGTATTGAATTGCCTACAGATCTCCAAAGTGAAAGAGTTTGGCGCCCATTTTCATATTTCTGCCTCCCCCTCTCCCCTTTAATATCTCCATTTCAGCAGAAATTCACTCATCTCTCTCTGAGAGGATAAAACTGATCCATTAAAGTAATCCTCACTAATTTGCTAGAAAATTAGGGTCTAGGATTAGCCAAGGGGTCAGTCTTAGGAAAATTCACTGCAGTCAGAGGAGCATCAGTATCTAAACACATGATTTACTAGTAATAGAATTTCTGATATTGGTGGTGGAAAAAATTTGGGGAAAAAGCACCTTTCTTGTCCCCTCCGATAATGTATTTTTTACATAATTTTTAACATAATTTTATGTCCCCCAGAAAGGCAAACTACTCCAGTATTTTTGCCTGAAAAATTCCATGGATGGAGGAGCCTGGTGGGCTACAGTCCATGGGGTCACAAAAGAGTCGGACACAACTTAGTGACTGAGCATGCATGCATAGTTTTTATATAATTTCAAACTACCCAAAGGAATATATATAACTTCTTCTCCCAGGAATGTACATAACTTCTTTGTCTTCCCACCAAAAGCCAAAACGGGAAGGGACAACAGGACATGCCCATTTTATACATAAGAAAATTTAGTCCTTTAGAAATGAGAAAACTTACAGACATTTGCCGTTTAGTAGGATATGGAATCTGGACTTTACTCCAGATCTGATCTTAAATCCCACATTTCTTTGCTGTATCAGAAAAACAATTGTACACGTAAAATATAGTTTTAATTTTCAAATGACCTCTTCAAAGACAAGATATAAAATGACTTCAGGGATAGTAGAGGGTCATCCCAGGAGTCAGAGGTCCTACAGTCTTCTCTCTTTATGGATGACCTTAAACTGGGTGCAAGGCAGAATTGACAATTACCTTAAAAAATCGAAAAAATTCTTGCTTAAAAAATCGAAAAAATTATGTCCTTCACTAATGGATGCCTAAGATCTATTTAACACTGGCCAGTGCCTTTCACTTTCACAGTGTCAGGGTTGGAAATGCAAATACCTGGGTATAGGTGCATGTGAATGGCTAATATCAGGTCTTCCTCTGAAAACAAGTCTTGATAGGAGGCAGCAGGGAGAGAAGTCACCACCAGAACCAGGATACCACCTGACGATGCAGAGAATCAAGGGGAGGAAGAAAGGGCATATCTAATCCAACCAGTCCATCCTAAAGGAAATCAGTCCTGAATATTCATTAGAAGGATGGATGCTGAAGCTGAAACTCCAATACTTTGGCCACCTGATGCAAAGAACTGACTCATTTGAAAAGACTCTGTTGCTGGGAAAGATTGAAGGTGGGAGAAGAAGGGGATGACAGAGGATGAGATGGCTGGATGGCAACACCGACTCAGTGGACGAGTTTGAGTAAGCTCCAGGAGTTGGTAATGGACAGGGAAGCCTGGCATGCTGCAGTCCATGGGGTCGCAAAGAGTCGGACACAACTGAGCGACTGAACTGAAATGAAAAGACCAATAGCACTGGCTTCCTCTCACCCTCACTGTTTTCCCTTGACACACAGTTCTCAGGGCTCAGAGAGGAACAAACTGAATGTCTTCTTGACCACAGGAGAAAAACGGTGTTTCTCAAGAGGGTCCCCAAGACCACAGCCTCCAAATGACCAGGAAGAGCTGGTTAAACATGCAGATTCGCATGTACTGCGTGCCTCGCCTCCCCTACCAACCCACCCACACACCTTTCCAGGCTCTGGGGCTGGGCCCAGGAATTTTCCCTGGAGCACGTCCCCAGGAGGCAGGTGGTAAACGTTAAGGTTCGAGAACTGTTGTTCTAGGGGCCAAAGATGAGGAAAGCACTGATGAGAACCCACTTCTGAAAGACTTGTGGAAAACGCCTCAGAGAAATCCTATTTGATAGGGTTTCTTCTACAACTCTCCTCTTTCCTGACCTGAAAAATACTTGGTATCTTTTTTTCACCTTTTTTTTTTACCTCGATGGGGCTTCCTTGCTTTGCGCGGGCTTTCTCTAGTTGCAGTGAGCCAGGGCTACAGCCTCTTTGTCGTGGTGCAAGAGTTTCTCATTATGGTGCCGAGGCTCCAGGCGTCTGGGCTCAGCACTCAGGAGTTGTGACTCGCAGGCTGTAGAGCTCAGGCTCAATAGCTGTGGCAGAGGGGGCCCAGTTGCTCCACTGTTTGTGGGATCTTCCAGGACCAAGAATCAAACTTGTGTCCCCTACACTGACAGGCAGATTCTTATCCACTGCACCAACAGGAAAGTCCACCGGGAGTACATGTTTTTTAATTGTGCAAATCTACGCATATATCCACTGTGTGTGTGTGTTAGTCACTCAGTCTTGTCAGACTCTTTGCAACCCCATGGGGTGTAACTTGCCAGGCTCCTCTGTCCATGGGATTTTCTAGGCAAGAATACTGGAGTGGGTTGCCATTACCTTCTCCAGAGAATCTTCCTGAGCCAGGGATAGAACCTGGGTCTCCTGCATTGTAGGCAGACTCTTTACCATCTGAGCTACCAGGGAAGCCCATGCACATATCATTTCACTTAAATCCACAAATGTGATCTATAACTATATCTGCATAAAGACTCTTTTTATTTTATTTTTCCCTTTTAGCAGCACTCTCCCTATCTCCTCTCCTTGTTTATCCTCATTTCCATTGGGTCCCCAGTAATCTGTACTGCAGTCCAATATCTGGTCTCCCTGATAACCATGTATACAGACACACACAAGCACA
The DNA here is from genome assembly GCA_006410875.1 of Neotragus pygmaeus. Classification (NCBI taxonomy): domain Eukaryota; kingdom Metazoa; phylum Chordata; class Mammalia; order Artiodactyla; family Bovidae; genus Neotragus; species Neotragus pygmaeus. The sequence continues at coordinate 2,137,964 of SJYV01034183.1, forward strand.
CACACTCAAACCTACATAGATGAATGTTGCTTTTTGTATTACTAAAACAGAAACATATTTTACAGTTTTTTCTATATTTGCTATTATCACTCAATACTGCCTAATAGAAATCCTCTCATATTACAAGGTTCAGCTCCAATGTATTCTTTTAAATGGTTGCATAGGATTTCAGAGTGCAGATGAATCATAAATTATTCACTCATTCCCTTATTGACAGACGTGATTTTTTCTTAGATTCCAGCTGCTATGGACACTGCAGCAATTAACATCTTTGTATTTTTCAGGTATGTTTTACTTCTAGGGGTTGGATTCTTGTTCACAGGATAGAGAGTTGTATAAGCACTTGCTACAATAATAATTGATACTAGCATTTTGCAGGATGACACATATTTTTATTTTTGACAACTTTCTAACTTATTTTCCAACTAATGTAGTATTTTAATGCATAATTCACATGAGAACTCTTTTTCCCTTTACAACTTCTCATTATAAAAATTTATATTATTAGCAAAAGGTAACAAGCTATGTAAATCTATCATATGGTATTTTTAAATGTTCTTCATGTTATTGTTCTAGCTTTCCAGGAACAATTGCATTTCACTAGTGTTTCGCATCACAAGCAAATAACAAATATTTAGTTCTGAGGTGCTATACAGGTGCTGGAGCAGGAAACAGCAATCCACTCCAGTATTCTTGCCTGAAAAATTCCATGGACAGAGGAGCCTGGTGGGCTACAGTCCATGGGGTCACACAGAGTTGGACACGACTGAGTGTGCACGCCACACATGTACAGGTATAACCAACAAAACAAACAAAAGCAACCAACAAAGCAAAACAGAAACAGCCTGTCTTCAGTGAGACTATCATCCACATATTTTGGATTTTAGATAAAGAGATAGATGATACAGAAAATTCTCCAATATTTGCCCTGCCTTGCCAACAGCCAAATCTGATAGGGCCGGTTTATCTGCATCTATGAAGGTGCAGAAAAAATGAAGGTCAAAGAACATTTTCTGGGAACAATAACCATTCTTTTCTTTTTTTTTTACAACACTGAGGAGGGGAGGAAAAAAAGAAGTGACCTTGTTAGAGCCACAGACATCAACCAGTCCTTGTTTGATTAGAATATCTGGAAGCATCCAGCAAGGCACCAAGGTGCACAGATGGCTTACCCATGGCCAAGTCTAAAGAACCGTTTACAATTCATGGGAAATGGCCGGATTCAAAATGGAATGTTTAAGGAAGATGAGAACAGTAAGGAAGGAGATAGAAGAAGGCCAGGAGAAAGGAGAAAGAAAGCGTTAGGTCTGTGAGTTGAAGGGGGAAAAAACCCAGCTTAATTATGGAAGAAAAGACACATACACATAGGATAGCTCACACAGGCAGAGTTGCTGTGGAAGCACATTCCAGGAAAATCTTAAGAGATTACTTTAATAATAAACCATGCATTCTTCAGCAAGCCATCACGAGATTAACTACCCCTTTCCTCAGCTGGGAACAGTCGTCAGTTTAGGGTTGTTTTTTTTTTTTCTTCCTTCTCTCTCCCAAGCAGCTTTTGTGCAAAGAGAGTCATGCAAGGACCATAGCTTTTCAAGCACTGCACTCAAGTTTCCTCACCTTAATTTTCCAAACATTCATTTCAGGAGTGATAAGAAAAGACCACGGTTTAGGCAGGGTTACCATCTGGGTGGGCTTGGGAGTGATTCTCCAGCTGCGAGTGTGTTCGTTTTAGATCCACTGAAAAGCCAACAGCTTCCATGGGACAGGGGACCCTGTCCTGCCAGGGATAAAAAGGGGCTGTGTTTATTTTCATTCTTCTCTCTGTCTTTTTTCCTTTCTTTCTTAATGTGAGAAGGACACTGAATTACTGCCAGAAGCAATATCAGAGCCCTAGAAATATAAAAACACACTTCAAATCAAATCAGAGTTCTCTACTGTAGACTCAAGATTTTTGTATGAAATGATAGAGCTGTCCACTTGAAGCTGTATGTATGATCCCACTGCTCAAAAATGAATTGTTTTCATCAAAATCTTCCCTTGAAACTGCAACTCATGGAAGATGAAATCATTTTCTCTGGCCTCTTAGACAAATCCCTTCCATTTGGTGGAGTAGAGCAAACATCAGTCAACATTTCTTGATAAGAGTCTTTCAATTAAAAAAAAAAAAAAGATGTGGGTGGTCACTTCAGAGAAAGTGTTACACAGTGAGGTTAAAAGAGAGAAACTTTTTTTTTTCCCCTCAAATTATCAAAGCCTATATGTGCCTGAAATCAGCTGTCATTTTTCTAACAACTTAGCTTTGGGAAATGAAACCAAACTTCCACACTCCTGGATCTTAGAAATAAAGTACCAGGTCCTAAGATATACCAGAATTAAAGTTCTCTGCATGAAAGTTATAAACAGTACCAAGACTGAATTTTATATACTGCTTGTCATTCACACAAAATCATTTTTTTAATAATAGTAAATTACCTCAGAGGAATATTGAAAGCTGTCAGCACCACCCTCCCTTCCCCTACCACCCCCAGACATGAGGGGGTGAGACAGGTGGCAGAAACAGTAAAGGTCCAAAGAGATAGTGTTCTCATTGTTTCCGGGTTTTGCTGCTCTGCACCCCTAGCTCCTGGGCTGTTCCAAATCTGACCTACTTGAGAGCAGGGACTGTCACTCATACAGATTTGTCCCAAATTACACAGTGGCTTTGCAGTCGGGGCTAAGCTGGAACCACAAAATACATCCTTGGTGTCCCATGAGCCTGATTTGAGCCCCCAGTTTCCAGAGATAAAATGCAAATCCAGTGTGTTGCTTACTCAATAAAATCAATTACCCCCTCCCATCCAAGTCACAGTTTAGTATTTTCACATTTACTACACACTGGCGGCGCCAGTGGTAAAGAGTCTTCCTGCCAATGCAAGAGATGCAAGAGACATCGGTTCAGTCCCTGGGTGGGGATGATCCCCTGGAGAAGGAAATGTCAACCCACTCCAGTATTCTTGCCTGGAGGATCCCATGGACAGAGGAGCATGGTGGGCTACAGTCCATGGGGTTGCAAAGAATTGTACACAACTGAGCATGCATGCCAAACACTGTCTCAGACTTTTAAAAGAAGGAAGGAAACAGACACATTTCCACAAGGATAATTTCATAATTCTTAAAGAGCAGCAAAGCTTCTGGGGATGTTTTACAATTGTTCATGATTTTAAAATATAGAAAAGATGAATCCCCAGCTTGCTAAGGTCCACTAAGATACAACTATGGAATGCCTTCTACTGCTGAGTACTGCATATCAATATTTTCAGGTTTTTTCTATTCTTTTTTTTTTCCTTTCTTTCTTTCTTTTGGCCAAGCCAGGAGACTTGTGAGATCTTAGCTCCCCCACCAGGAATGTGGGATTCCTGGGTCTCAGTTTCCCCACAGGTCCCTAACCTGTGACCCCTGCATTCAAAGTGGAGTCTTAACTACTGGACGGCCAGGGAAGTCCCTTTTCAAGTATTTTATTTCTCATATTTCAGATCTTTCTTAGAGGTACAGGAAACACTATGGAAATCAGATAAAGTCATATTAAGTGTCTACACAGGGATGCCCATTCTGTGGGGAAAGCCAGTAAATAATCTCTGTTTACATCAAATATATACCTTACTTAGATAAGTTATATAGACCTGCACATTTTTGTTTGTATCACTTTCATAGAGAGAGTATTGTTTCATGTGTATATGCAAGATTATATTTCATACATAAATGCAGTGTGTTTTACATATACACACAGATTACCCACATCTGCCATGAAAGAGACATGAACTGCTTTAACGGGGTGGGAGTGCGACCACACGTGCAAGTGTGGAGACAGCAGATTTTGAGCTAGCATCCAGCGCCTCCAGCTAGGAAGGTCAGGAGTAAAGGCAGCCCTTTGTTCCAAGGGCCCCATCGGTTCGGGTGACTTGGGACGCCACATCACTGGAAGCGGCAGTCCAGAGAAGGAATTTTTGAGATGAAGGTCGCTGGGTCCCACCCCTTTCCTGCGGGGTTTCCCTTTCCTGTCCTTAAGCGCACTCTCCCGGGTCCCTTGCCTCAGCGCCGCGAGCCTGGGCTGCGGACGGCGCCCAGACTCCCACTCCTCCCCTTCGCAGGGCTCGGGGCGATCGCCCCCCGCTGGCGGGGCTCCCGGCTCCCCGGAGCCGGCTACTTTGCGCGGCCCCAGCTCGAGTTAATAAACAGTTAAGTTTGGAAGACTCAGCAGACACGTTGAGGGGGAGTTACCCAACCCAGGCAGCAAAAACATCCCGGCGCATTCCTGGGGAGTCCAAAGCTGCCAGCATCTGATTAGAACCATATCTCGCCGGGAGTGGCCCGCGGCTCCGAGGCTCCCGGGCCGGCGGCTATTTAAGCGCGGCAGCTGCGCGGGCAGCGCGGCAGCCAGGAGGCGCGGGCGCGGAGAGATGTGTATAAGAGACAGAGAGATTACTTTAATAATAAACCATGCATTCTTCAGCAAGCCATCACGAGATTAACTACCCCTTTCCTCAGCTGGGAACAGTCGTCAGTTTAGGGTTGTTTTTTTTTTTNGGGCTCCCGGCTCCCCGGAGCCGGCTACTTTGCGCGGCCCCAGCTCGAGTTAATAAACAGTTAAGTTTGGAAGACTCAGCAGACACGTTGAGGGGGAGTTACCCAACCCAGGCAGCAAAAACATCCCGGCGCATTCCTGGGGAGTCCAAAGCTGCCAGCATCTGATTAGAACCATATCTCGCCGGGAGTGGCCCGCGGCTCCGAGGCTCCCGGGCCGGCGGCTATTTAAGCGCGGCAGCTGCGCGGGCAGCGCGGCAGCCAGGAGGCGCGGGCGCGGAGGAGTCATGCTCGCACGGCAGAGGCGCTAGCTAGACTGTGAGTAGCTCTGCTTCCTTCTTCCCTTTGGCCCCATTTTTGGCGACCTCCCTCCCTCCTTTGCTCTTTTTGCCTCTTGGGATGCAAAACTGGGACTGTTGGGGCGTCTTATTAAGGAGACGGCGGCGTACTTGGGCAGACAGGCGCTTTTGTGGCCTGACATCCGAGGAATGCTTCCACGGAAAGCCTTTACCTTTGGGGTCGGACTCCAGATGTCCAGCTGGTGACAAGTAACAAGCGCCTCCCTTGTGTGTGTGCGTGTCTGTCTGTCTGATTGTTCAAAAGCCCCACTGGTGTGGCTACTGACTGCCTAATTAACTCCTCTAAGAGTGTTTATTTTTGCCGTGTGACAAAGGCTGGGGACTTGGTTTGTACCCACGAGAAGCTTTTTCCCAGTGACTGACAACGTGTGGCGTTAAAATGTGAACTTTGTCTTACACCCGCATTCTTAAGAAAGTATCTGCCCAGGAGACTGAACAAACTTGTTTGAAATCCTCCGGGGATTTAAAAGGTGTTTGCCTGCTTGCTGTAATCTAGAAAGATTGAGGATGAATTTTAAGAAAGGGGGGAAAAGAATGAATGGGTTAACACCGTGGAGCCCCAGTCAACATAGCCGGTTTCATAGCAAGGAGCTGACTTTGTTATTTGTTCCTGCCGTCAGTCCCTCTTGACTTAATTCTTAGCAAGGAATTCAGGTCCGCAGTCAGTTTTAGCAGGGAAGGGAAATCTAACTGGATTAAAAATACTTAAAGAATCTGGATGTTATCTCCACCCCCACCTTATCCTCATTTTGGTGGGGGGGGGGGGTTCTGTTTGAAAGAGAGGTGCTCTGTAAAATGAGAAGAACAGAAATCAGCTTCCAGACACATGGAAAGACTTAAAAATTCTGGAGGGGCGACTTCATGAATAGTAAATGTTGTTACTGCACTATAAAGTGACTTAATGAAAAAATTTCTGGCTCTAATCAGACAAAGCAGGGGAGTGGGGTAGAAGGAGGTGAGACAGAAGTAACTCAAACAGAAGGAATGGCTGAGGAAAAGAAAGCAGCTGCAAAAAAAAAAAAAAAATGCCTTCGAGATGTCCCATAAGGCTCTCGAAATGGCTTTGATGGGATTTTAATTGATCTTCCTGCAGGCTTGAGGTTGGCTCCCCACACAGGAGCGTCTCCTGGCTATTGGTGAGGGAAAAACTAGCTGGGAGTCGGGGCGCTTGACAGCTACCAAAAGGCTTGTCTCCCTTGCTCTGGGTCTCACCTCCACCTGGCTTCTTAAACCTGCAGCCAGACCTTTGAGGCTACGCTTCTCCGCGCCCGGTGCCCACCCTACCTCTCACCAGGTTCTGTCTCTTCCTCTTTGAGGGGAGATGGGCCTCCGTGACACTGTAAGAAACTCTGTTGCCGTGAGAATTCATCCCTTTTGGTCGAAGTGCTAGGTATGTGGCTATACCAAACACAATGTGCCATCTTGTCGGAAAAGCACAAAGGGGGCCTGGTGATTTTCTTTCCAGTGTGTATTTCTGGGACAGATTACTTCTAAATCCCTCGTCAGTCTCCTCCTAAGGCAGACTGGATTCTTTTTCCTGTTGATGATGAATAACTTCATTTTCCCTTCCCTTCCCACTCCCAACTCTCTTCCTTTTTATCCAAATGGATGCCCTAGAAATCAGTCCTTCTCAAGCTCTACCCTCCTCCATTTCAGAATAGAAGGTAGAGGACTGTCTCCCAGCTTCCAGCTCTGACACATAGGTAGCTGCCATTCTGGTGGTCTTAGACACAAGCTGATTTTCTCCTGAGGATGTGAGAGAGGGAAGGGGGTCCCATTGCTTGTTCAAGGCCTTGCCTCATTGTTAAGGGCAGAAATTAGGATCTGCATTTCCACTCAAGACTTTTTATAGCTGTGGATTCAACTAAAAGCCCAAATTCCTGTGCCTTAGACTTGCTCCTTGCTTTGCCTGAAAGGTCGAATGACTTTCAACCACCTTGTTTGGGTTGAACAGAATTGCTTTTGAGACGCCTGTTGGCATGAAGGGACCCCAGGAAGCGGCTGTCCAGCTGGTTGGGGTGACCTTTATTTTCCTGCTCAGCCATGCCTCTGTTACCTGAGGATTTACAGAGAGGAAGACCGAAGCCTTGGTCATGGCTCCTGGTCAGTAGGAGGCTTTGTGGAGACGTGGACTCTTGGTGGTAGAGCCAGTAAGTGCCGTTTTGTTTCTCATCCTACCCTCATATGTCTGTAAACCTACACTAGCTACCACAGATATGTTTTACCTGGGTAGTTTGGTTTTTTTTTTTTTTTTGCTGCATTTTGTTTGTTGCTGTGTGTGCAGGCTTTCTCTAGTTTCGAAGAATGGGAGCCACTTACTCTTCGTGGTGTGTTGGCTTCTCATTGCAGCGGCCTCTCTTGTTGTGGANAAGTAGGATAAATAATCCCCTGACCTCAACGTTTCATTGAATTAGGGGAAGATTTCTACATGGATCAGAGGGCAACAATAGGTCAAGTGTAGAGAAATAGTAGGGCTAGTGAGAGGTCAGTGAAGACCTCAGACAATATGTATTTTTTGTTGTTGTTATTTTTTAATTGGAGGATAATTGTTTTATAGTGTTGTATTGGTTTCTGCTGTACAACATGAATCAATCATAATTATATATATATATATATATATATATACCCTCTTCTTTTCTAGTAAGTTGGCTGTTTGAATCAGGTGGTCAAAGTATTGAATCTTCAGCTTCAGCATCAGTCTTCCCAATGATTATTCATTGGGATTGATTGATTTGATCTCCTTGCAGTCTAAGGAACTCTCAAGAGTCTTCTCCAGCACCATAGTTCAAAAGCATCAATTCTTCAGTGCTCAGCCTTCATTATGGTCTAACTCTCACATCTGTACATGATTACTGAAAAAACCATAGCTTTGACCATACTGACCTTTATTGGCAAAGTGATGTCTCTGCTTTTTGGGAGTGGCAAAGGGTGAGATGGTTAGATAGAATTACTGATTCAATGGACATGAATTTGAGCAAACTCTGGGAGATAGTGAAGGATGGGGAAGCCTGTGGTGCTGCAGTTCATGGGGTTGCAAAGAGTCAAACAGGACTTATTGACTGAACAACAAACAGCCCCTTCCTCTGAGCCTCCCTCCAACTCCACCACCATCCCTTCCCTCTAGGTCATCACAGTGCCAAGCTGGGCTCCTTGTATTATATAGCAGCTTCCCACTAGTTATCTATTTTGTTCATAGTAGACACATCTTGGAGGGACTTTGAATGATGGGTAGGAATACAAGTAGGTGAAGGCAGCAAATGCTACAGCCTAGGGAGGTAATAAGAGAAGGCATTGTGTGTGTGTCCATGGTAAATGGAAGTGATCAGCCTTGCCAGGGAACAGGTGGCTATGAATATATTTAGTGTGCATTCTAATTATGCAAGGCTTTGAATCTCAGGTTGACTTTGAATGGAGGAATTGAACAGTGATGCCTGATTAATACAAAATCAGGAAACCCTGAGGTCTGATAGGGCACCGCTGTAAGAATTCAACCATGAAAATAGGTCAGGCGCAACTAAAGTCTCTTACAATTTAGATTCTCATTGGATCCTTTTGAGAAGATGAAAGGTAGAAGTCACCCCACAAAAAGCTTCTTTACTTCAAATATTCTACTACTATGAAATACCTGTACTGTGTGTATCAGTTCATTTCAGTTCAGTCGCTCAGTCATGTCCGACTCTTTGCAACCCCATGGACTGCAGCACGCCAGGCTCTCCTGTCCATCACCAACTTCTGGAACCTGCTCAAACGCATGTCCATTGAGTCGATGATGTCATCCAACCATCTCATCCTCTATTGTCCCCTTCTCCTCCCACCTTCAATCTTTTCCAGCATCAGAGTCTTTTCCAGTGAGTCAGTTNCTGTCCATCACCAACTTCTGGAACCTGCTCAAACGCATGTCCATTGAGTCGATGATGTCATCCAACCATCTCATCCTCTATTGTCCCCTTCTCCTCCCACCTTCAATCTTTTCCAGCATCAGAGTCTTTTCCAGTGAGTCAGTTCTTCGCATCAGGTGGCCAAAGTATGGAGTTTCAGCTTCAGCATCAGTCCTTCCAATGAATATTCAGGATTGATTTCCTTTAGGATTGACCGGTTTGATCTCCTTGCAGTCCAAGGGACTCTCAAAAGTCTTCTCCAACACCACAGTTCAAAAGCATCAATTCTTTGGTGCTCAGCTTTCTTTATGGTCCAATTCTCACATCCATACATGACTACTGGAAAAACATAGTCCTGTGTGCATAAAAAAATATCAAAATAGCACTGTGTTAAGAGTTGGCTAATTTTGAGGAGCAACGTATGTGACACAAGGTAGTACACCTTCTTTGGAAGCAGGAGTTCTGAATGGTGATGAGGAAAGATTGGGAAGGAATGCCAGAAGTAAGTAAAAAACAAATTCATTTTTGGTAGAGAAGGAGGAGAGATGAAAATGAAGAGCAATTATGGAAAATGGAGGGCCAGAAGTGTGCCACATTCAGTAGATATGTGAACAGTCTAAGATACAATCTTAGTTTCATTGTGGATCTTTTAAGTATATCCATGAACAAAAGAAAATCTGTACTTCTGTTTCCAGATAGTATGTAGAGACACAAATGTTCTGCTTTCCATACAAGAACTCTGTAATACTCTAATAGAAACAGAGGATGCAACCGTGCACTGCTTTAGGATCCAGATTCTTGTACTTCATGCAGCCAGCACTTGCTATTCAGGGTGATGGTAAGCCATTTTCCTTTAAAAAAAAAAATTTACTTTTAATTGAAGAATAATTGCTTTACAGTGTTGTGTTCATTTCTACCAAACATCAACATGAATCAGCTCTAGGTTTATCCATGTCCCCTCCCACTTGAACATCCCTCTCGCTTCCCTCCCCTTTTCACTTTTTTAGGTTGTTACCAAGCCCTGATTCATGATTCTCTGAGTCATGCTAAAGCCATTTTCTTGATGAAGGCTGACCTTAACCACATGTTACCTAATATTCTCTTGCTAATGCTTTTGTAAATGAGGTAGTGCTTGTTAAAGAACCAAAGATACTATTAGGGACCCATGGTTATATTTTCAAAATATTGATTCATTTACATCCACAGTTCTGTTGTTTGGCCTGATCTGAAAGTGACACTGTTGTGCTCTTAGAAAAATCTTGTAACTAAGAGTGCCACAGACTATTTTTGGTTCTAGGATATAGTGGTTTGTGTCATCTCTGAATTGCTTGTGCTCCTGAAGTGACAAAACTGCTGTCAAAGGAGCATGGTGTTTCTTTCCCATGTTTATGAAAACAGTGTTGATTCAGGGCTCTAGTTTTAAGATAACTTGCAGGAAACATTGTTCCCAGTCCTTAATGATCTAACATATCACAAGACTTTTTTCCTTCCACTGGCTCTGTCACAGAGATGCAATATTGTCTTCCAAACTGCAGTATTATTATAGTGAAAAGTGTTAGTTACTCAGATGTGTCCCAACTCTGCTCCTCTGTCCTTGGAATTCTTTAGGCAAGAATACTGGAGTGAGTAGCCATTCTTTTCCTTCGGCTGATCTTCTTGTCCCAGGGATTGAACCTNGCAGTATTATTATAGTGAAAAGTGTTAGTTACTCAGATGTGTCCCAACTCTGCTCCTCTGTCCTTGGAATTCTTTAGGCAAGAATACTGGAGTGAGTAGCCATTCTTTTCCTTCGGCTGATCTTCTTGTCCCAGGGATTGAACCTGGGTCTCTTGCATTACAGGTAGATTCTTTACTATCCAAGTCACCAAGAAAGCCCAATATTGTTATAGAATATTCTCAAATATTCAATGTAAATATCCCCCATCTAATTAATGTTTTAAGTAAATGTCATCATTTTAAACTGTCTTGAAAAAGAAAATTATGTTCTTAGACAAAATTTTCATCTTTCCGTGGTCAATATTTAAAAGAGAGCAATTTATAGAATTCCTTGAAGTAGTCTAATTTTACCTTCTTTTACTAAATGTTATTAATGGCTGTAAAACTTTATAGCCTAATTGGAAATATTTCATCTAAAATACTCAGTTTATTTTACATGCTTATTTTCTCTCCCCTGCCTACACCGTAAGCCCCTTGAGAGCAGTATCTATTTTTGTCACTGTATATATAGCATAATACAGTGCCTAGTATACAGCAGGTGTTCAATAAACATTCACCAGGTGAATGAGTGACTCAAGCTACTCATCTGCAACATTATTTGGAATTCATTATAAATTGAGCAGAATGAGGAGCTTCAGCTTGCCTTATATTTGGTATAAGCAAAATAGTTTTGAGTCTTTTTTTGTAATTTTAAGGTTATTTATAATGAGCAATAGCGCTAGGTTCCTCTAAGTTATATCAGCGCAGGGCCTGAGAAAGGCCAACAAGCTGTTACTGCAATTTAACATATAGTGTAGTCTTTTCAAGTCCTTGGTTTAACTTCTACCACTGGAATGTTCATCATGGCCCTCAAATCTATCTGACCCCATGTACACAACCACTGACTGATAATAATCATAGTGATGAATAGTTCTCAACCTGGTATTTCCTCCAAGGACAGCTTCTTATTCTTCTCCTGTTTCTCCTTTTAAAAGCATCCACCAAACTATTTACTAAAAAACTAATAGAAATTGAGAAAAATAAACGAAACCTTTGGCTCAGTACTGGATAATTAAGGTTATCCCTTTCACAGCACAATTTCTGCTCAAATCAAGGAAAGCTGGGTTTTAATTTGTGTGTGTGACTATATTACAGGTAAAGATTTGATATCCAATTGGTTCTTTAAATGCTGACTTTGGTCTCTACAGAGACCTCACTGGATCTAAGGAAACCAATCTGAAAATTAACATTAGGCCATACTCTGAGCAACTTTAAAAATCCTAAGCATAGGAGTTTTGTCAAGCCATAGTGAGTGTTTATTCAAAACTTACTGTTCATTTGTTTTAATGTATCAAGAGCTTTCCTCAACACCTTTGGATAAGTAAACATCAGTTAATGAAGTCTAAGATGACAGTATGGAAAGCTTGCTGTGGGCAGCATTCCACATGCTTCCAGAGATGTTCAAGTTCAATTGGTAGGTTCTTTTAGCTTTTGAGTTCAATTTCAGGTGACTGATCCTAGAGTAGCTTCATGATTCTGTCTTTAGCCCAAGTTAAACTATAGATTTGCCTACATTTTAAATATTGCTATATGACAAATTAGCACTTCTCTAAGGAATTTCATTTTAGAAATACAGAAAGGCATATGTCACCCTAATATCACTATTCTAAATCTATTAGAAGCAGAAATCTGTTTCTCACCCTACTGTCACTCTTCTTAGCCAGGATTTCCTTGATATGGATGCTTCTAGTCTCTCAGCAGTTTTATAGAGAAACATATACACAATGGGAAAATGCTATATATTCTGCTTTAAACAAGGAGCTATAATGACATGACGACTTGAGTCCACAGTTGCCTTTTACAAAAGTTGTCCCTTTAGGTACTCAACATTGCAAATATCACTTCACTTACGCAAATTTTTATAAAACTAACTTGAGAATTCTTTTAGGTTTTAGAATGAAAGTTATAAGATGTATTGCCCTTTTTTTTTTTAAGCCATCTTTAGGACACACTGTTTATTTGAAGTTTGAGGGTCACCAAGCATCTTAGCTTGGTAAGATGGGATAACCTTGAATCTGACATTTAAGGTTGTTAGACCTTAACCTTTCAATTAAAAGGCTTTGTTTCTAAAAGATTAGCCACATAAGTAAATGAAAGAAACCGGCAGTGTTGAATCACTCAAAATGGCAAGTTCATGCAACTCTCCTACTACAAAGCTATCTGGCTCTTTGATGCCATGGCTGCATACACAGACTTATCATTTCGACCTCCACACCATCGCTCAAAATCTACAAGTCTTCTCAGTACCGTCTAGACAAAAGAGAGTTCTGTAAATACACTCTAATCCAATCTGACTTTTCAACCTTTTTTTCATAATATAACCCAGCACGGGTCCAGTATTTTAGCCAAGATGATATAAATATTCTTTTCTCATTGCTATCACTTCCTCTTTTCCAAATGTCTTATCTGGCTAACATTCATTCCACCTATCAGAAGAGCTACAAAAATTCTCTCTTTTTGCCTGTATTGTTCTAAAACAAAGAATTTCAGAGCATAGACATTAGACGCATGTGACTTTCAGGGAGCTGATTGACTTCTGTACTTCAGCATCCATGCTTGTCAAATAGAGATGACAATACTTTCTTCTAGGACTAAATAAGAGATACGTAGCATCACACTGGGCAAGTAATAAATATTCGATAAATTTAATGTTTAAAAATATGGTATTCCTTTTGTGTTTCTAAAAAACCTATTAAAGCCATCCCCAACCCTGAACCCCCAACGTACTTTACTCTGCTGTCTTTGTCCAGACCACCTGTCAGCTTCTGAAACCCCTAGTCCATTTATGGGTTTGCTGTGCCAGAGTGTAAACCCCATAACGTAAAAAGGAATGAATTTGAGTCAGTTCTAATGAAGTAGATGATCCCAGAACCTACTATACAGAGTGAAGTAACTCAAAAAGAGAAAAACAAATATTGCATTATTAATGATTACACATAGACTCTAGAGAGATGGTACTGAGGAACCCATTTGCAGGTCAGCAGTGGAGACTCAGACACAGAAAACAGACTTGTGTACACAGCAGCGGGAAGGAGAGGGTAGGAAGAATTGACAGAATAGTGCTGAAACATATACATTACCACATGTAAGACAGATTGCCAGTGGGAATTTGCTGTATGACTCGGGGAGCTCAGCACAGTACTCTGACAATCTAGAAGGGTAGGATGGGATGGGAGGTGAGAGGGAGGTTCAAGAGGGAGAGGACAGATGTATACCTATGGCTGATCCATGTAGATGTATGGCAGAAACCAACACAATAGTGTAAAGCAATTATCCTCCAATTAAAAATAAATTTAATAAATAAACTCGATAAGGAAACAGATCTTTATTTCACTCACTGATGTATCTCAAGTGCCAGAAGAGTGCCTGGCACATAGTAGGGATGTAGATTTATTATGTGAATTAACTTGTTGGCACTAATCACTGGCATTCAGGGGTTAATTTTCTTTCCAGGCTCTAAATTGTAATGGTTTTAGGCAGGTATCAATCACTAAATCCTTATGCTTTCAACAATAGCAAAAAAAAAAAAAGAAGAAGAAGAAGAAGCTGCTTGTATTTGAAGGTCTTTTGAATTTTCTAGTAGCACGGCTTCAGAGCAAAATCTAGGGTAGCCAATGATTTACCATCTGTGGAGTCACTCTGAGTGAGCACAATGCTCTTAAGAGTCAACAGGGGTGACATTTGACTCTTAAGAGAATTTCTTAGTTGAAGATGAAAATGTAGAATGAAATTTCAGTTAGAGAACCTCAACTCTGGAGAGAATGACCAGATATTTTATTCATATCCTACTTGTGATGAAAGTGAAAGTCGCTCAGTCATGTCCAACGCTTTGCAACCGCATGAACTATACAGTCCACGGAATTCTCCAGGCCCAGAGAATACTGGAGTGGGTAGCCTTTCCCTTTTGCAGGGGAATCTTCCCAACCCAGGGATTGAACCGGGGTCTCCCACATTGCAGGTGGATTCTTTACCAACTGAGCTGACAATCTTAGAAGTAAAACTTTGCTTATCTTAGAGAGACTAAGAGGGCATGTTACTGTTGTTCTTCTCAGTGTTTTCTTTGGTGAAACTCATTGTCCACATGCTTCTATACATTCTGGTTTTTAAAGAGATTATGACTATATTACAAACTAATATATATAAAATAGATAAACAACAAGGCCATACTATAGAGCACAGGGAACTATATTCAATATCCTGTAATTATCCATAATGGAAAAGAAAAAAGATTAAAACTATAAATATATTTCTAATTTCAAGTTTTACTGCAGTAGAAGACATCATTGGATTATAGAAAAGCTTGATCATTGCTTTTTTAAAAAGAACTTGTCTTAACCTCCTTATGTACAATATTGAGTCTTTTTAATAAAGATTGGATTAGGAACTTAATAGTGGCTTTCAAAGACTTGTCTTTGCACAGGGCTATAGAGTTCAGCTAAGGAAACAAATGATCTAATTGCATTCTCTCATGCTAAAAATGCCTGCATAATGAGACTGGAAAATAGCAGATGCCACTGTGGAGTGACTCTAAAGCTTCAAGGACCAACTAAATTTCCTTTTATTGAATGACCATATATAATAAGGATCATAAAGAGAAGCTGCAAATGGAGTCCCTTTCTAATCACTTATATCCATTCATGTTTTCCTTAAGTGGTAGTGGTGGTTTGGTAGCTAAGTCATGTCCAACTCTTGCGATCCCACGGACTCTAGCCTGCCAGGCTCCTCTGTCCATGGAATTCTCCAGGCAAGAATACTGGAGTGAGTTGCCATTTCCTTCTCCATTTCCTTAAGTGTTTAAATGTCAATTGCTTAGCAGACACAATTTTGCAACAGGTCGTTAATGGTTCAGATAGCAGGTGAGATTGCTCTAAATGCTAATGAAACCACTTGCTCAGTGAATCATTGATGTTGACGGTGAAGACTAATCAAAAACTTGTTTGTAGTTGAATATAAATATGATATCTCATAATGGGTCAGAAGGTTTCAGTGGAAGCCCAGCAAAGAGGCTGGTCATAAGGAATCACGTCCACTAGTTTGTGCGTGCATATTATGCTGCTTTAGTCATGTCCAACTCTTTCCGGCCCTGTGAACTATAGCCTGCCAGGCTCCTCTGTCCATAGGATTCTCTAGGCAAGATTATTGGAGTGGGTTACCATGCCCTCCTCCAGGGAATCTTTCTGACCCAGGGATCAAAGCCACATCTCTTACATCTCCTGCATTGGCAGTGGGTTCTTTACCACCATCACCACCTGGGAAGCCCTACTAGCTCGAGTCTACTAGCTCATCTCATGCTGAATCTGTATAGCTGTGTGGCACACCCATAATCTGTCATCTTAAAAAGGCAATGAAAACCAACACAGATGGTGTACATGCAACAGGCCTAGGAGCAGGGAGGATTCCCATCTCATCAGCTTATTCTGGGAAAGTCTTCCCATAGTAAATTAAATTTTTGACCAATTATTTGCCTTGAAGTCAAGGCTTGACCATGAGGTAATATTTGGTAACTATGAGTGCTAGGCAGATTATAAATGATAACTTAATGCAAAGGACAATTATTCAACACAATTTCTTTTTTAAAAAATTTTGTTGAAATATACTTGATTTATAATGTGTTAATTTCTTAAACTTTGTAGTCAAAGCTCTGAGAACTAGAAAATAGATACGGTTCA
This sequence comes from Neotragus pygmaeus, assembly GCA_006410875.1. Classification (NCBI taxonomy): domain Eukaryota; kingdom Metazoa; phylum Chordata; class Mammalia; order Artiodactyla; family Bovidae; genus Neotragus; species Neotragus pygmaeus. The sequence goes on from SJYV01034183.1 coordinate 2,154,185, forward strand.
CAAGCTTTTAGCACAACTGTTGGACAATACAGTACTCCCACTATTAACTTAAGCCAAATTCATTTAATTGAAAAGGAGTAGAGGGTTACCCAGTATTAGATTCACACTACGTTAAGCTGCAGATGAATAACACATTTTAACAGACACAGAGACAGATCTAATAAATGTCTTTGTAGTCCAGAAAGCCAGAAAAATTATATAGGTTGTCCTAGTATATAAATTTATCATTTCAAATATGTTAAGCTCTTTGGGAAGTAGCAATTTCTTTGCTTGTATGTGAATTGATGGTTTATTTAGTTAATGCATTTATTGCCTTTTTAAATTTTTTAAAATAATGTATTTATTTTTTACTGTTCTGTGCCTTCATTGCTCCAAGGGCTTTTGCTTAGCTGTGGCAAGTGAGGGTTAGTCTCCAATTGTGGCGTACAGGCTTCCCTTGTTGCAGAGCACAGGCTCTCGGGTTCATGGACTCAGAAGCTGCAGGTCTCTGGTTCCAGGGCGCAGGCTCAGTAGTTGCAGCACATGGCGCCTCAGTGGCTCGGCGGTGGCGCCACAGCATGTGGGATCTTCCTGGATCCGGAATCTAACCTGTGTCTCCTGCATTGGCAGGCAGATTCTTTACCACTGAGCCACCAGAGAAGGCCCATTAGATACCCAAACTATGCTGTTTAATCAGGCTAATAGTATAGGTTTATAGGAAACAACATACTGCATTGAATATTACTTCATGTAAATATAAAGTTAAGACACTGATTACTTCTTCAATCTTTCAGATAAATATCTAGATCAACAGTAAAAAAACCAATCATGTTGGAACTGAACAAGAAAAATATCATTGGTTAATGCTACCTCAGGAACTTATCTTTTGAAAAAGAGAAAATAGTAAATGAAATATTCAAGACTTGAGCTTTTGAAAATACGTTTAACGACATAACCAGGACAATTTTCTTAAGTACCTTTTTTTAAATGCAGCTGGCACAAATTTGTCATTCCCTCCCTGCCCACCAAGCTCTGGGATGATTTTAATATTAGAAGAGATGACTTAAGAAAAAAATCCAGTGGACAGTATGTGTTAGAAAATCTTCAATGTCACTCTTTAAATCCCAAAGTAAACTTTTCGGTATCTGTACAGATTAAGATGATACTTGAGATCTTTCCTTGTATTCCTTGATTATTACAACCCAGAAAGAAAACCAGTAACCTGTATCTTCATTTGCTAACAACTCTTAACTTAGTTCACTGAAATACCACCTCCATTTTAACTTAATTTGCAGAAGTAACTTAAATGATTGCCAAACGTGGAATAGAAATTGAATTCCTGAAAACCTCTTTAGATTATTAACATTTAATGTTTGGAATATATAGGAGTGGCTTTTACCTAAAAGCCTTAGTAGGTACAAATATCCATAAATTACTCTTCCCGACTTGCAAATTATACATCAGGATTGCTAAGGTAGATGCCTAGAAATGTTTGTGGAAGGGAGGACCAGTTAATGGTGATGACTTACCTAATAGTAACAGGTTTAATTTGGCTGCTTTCACATGGATTTATGTATAGAATTCATGAAACAAAGTGTCTCACCTACTGAGACTTTAGAAGTGAAAGTCTGATATTAAGTGGTAGATTTTTTTTCTTGTAATTGGACTTCCTATGCTCATCTGTCTCTGCAGGGAATGAACCATATACATATACTTTGATATTTGGAACACTTTATTACAGACATTGTTCAGTAGTTGCTTCAACTGCCCAGCAATTAAAATCCCAAAACTGTTTCATTTAGCATGAGTTAGTGTGCTGCTGTTTAGAATTTTTCCACCCCTTGGTTTAAAAATGCATTGATTTATTCCCATATACTTATTTGTTATATTTCCCAAAAGATGAGGGAATAATGATGGAGTGTGAACCTTAGTTCAAGGATGCTTGTGCATTTTCACTACTTCCTCCATCTCAGTCTGCAGCAACTTCTTAGAATATCTGTGTGCTCACAAGTTCAAAGCAGGTGGTCCAGCTATTTCAGACCATTTTTAGAACCTGTCACCTAAATTTTCAACACTTGGGTAATATTAATATATCATTCCAAGAAGCAAGAAAGCAAGTTGGTAGATTCACCTTTCTGCTTATCTAACAGAACCTGCAATTACCTAGAGATTTCTTATCTGTTAACTTATCTAATTTGGCCAGTAACCAAGAAGTAAGCAAATGAGTGTAAATGCATATTTCTTCCAGATGAGTTCCCCTGACCTTTTAGATTTCATTCTGGTGGCTTCCTAACTTTCAGCAAGGTAGATCACTGATGTTGGGAGAGGAAAGGGCTGGTTATCAGGTTGCTGTTTCTCTGTCAACCAGAAATTCAACAAATATTAATAGATAGAAAACTCCTTTTTATTTTTAAATGACTCATTTTTCCTTTATCTTATTTGAAAACAACCAGATCTTCCTAAAGGAAATCAGCTAAATCATGAAGCACCACCCTTAGAGTGATAACTGATCTATCAAGTACACAGGTAATAGTTAACAGTAAGTTAACTTACTGAATCACTGTGCTATACACCTGATACTAACACCACATTGTAAGTCAACTATACTACAATAAATAAAATAATGTAAAAAGTAGTGCATATATATATGCATCAAATGATATGTAGTAGAATGTTCATAGAAGCACAATTCATAACAGCTCCAAATTGTATAAAATTTGTGGTATATTCATATAATGAGATATGTGGTAATGATAATGAACAAGATACAACATAGCTGGAACTTCATAAATATTATGTTGAATAAAATAAAGCAGATGCAGAAGCAAAAAAAAAAAAGTAAATAAAATACAGGTGCTTCTAAATAATGTATTTTTTCTTGAATTCTTCTAACATTCAAAATGACTTCTCTAACTTTCAAGGTGACTGTTGTAATGGCACTCAAGTAGAAAGTGGGACCTGTTTAACAATTAAGATTAAGCATCATAGGTGAAATCACGGAGGGGCTCAAATGTATAAACCATGTATCCTGAAGTCCATGTGCTGGGCTGACTTCATTCAGGATTACTTCATTTGGGAACGAGAAAGCACAACTTGATGCTGTGTATTCTGGGAAACAAACTGCTAAGTTTCATCTGTATGATTTATTTAAAAGCTAGCTTGAAATTAGAAAGAGGGATGAGTTTTGTTAAATGAACTTGGGAAGGATAGATATGAGAGCAATGAAGTATTTTCTGGTCAATTGGGAAAAGTATACATAGTTATGAGGGAAGATTATTGAAGAAGGTATGAACAGTGTTAGTGTACTGGCTTAGAAATCAAATGTATGACAGTCCTTTTCCTTTGTTCTGATTTATAAGTATTTTGACTACATTTTCTTGCAAGGGGCAAGCATAATATTCACTGTGCATTTAGGTGCCAAATTCAAAGTAAAAATCATATGTTTCTGTGATTTTGCTTCTCAAATTACTGCCCCAGAGGCCCTGCAATAGAAGAATTTCAGAGGCTTCCATGTTAGTAGTTTGGTCCTTAAAGAAAAAAAAAAAAAAAAA
>SJYV01034183.1:2157801-2195775 GCA_006410875.1 Neotragus pygmaeus
AAAAAAAAAAAAGCCTCTTATTTCCAGAATATTTCCTAAAGACTCGCTAAAAGGGAGTACCACCATGGCTGAGAAGCAGTGATATATATATATACAAGAAGATTAAAGTGGGAATCCCCTGGTGGTCCAGTGGTTAGGACTCTGCACTTCCACTGCACAGGGGCATGGGTTCAATTCCTGGTAGGGGAACTAAGATCTTGCAAGCCATCCGGTGCAGCCAAAAAGTTGTTTTTGTTTGTTTGTTTGTTTTTTTTAATAGAATAAAACTTTTTAAAAGAAGATGTAACGTATGGCTATCTTTTGGTACCCAGCCAGCCCCATCCACTCCTTGCCAGGGCCCCTCATGCCTGGAGACAGAGAGCTGGGGACTGGTTCACACAGGATTGCACAGCAGGCAAGTCAAGCAAGTGATATGCATCTTCTGAATTAGTATTTCTGAGACCCATAGACTTAAAAAAAATTTATGTTATTGAAGTAAACTTGATTTGCAATGTTGTATTAGTTTCTGCTATACAGCAAAGTTATCTAGTTATACATGTGTGCATGCATGCTAAGTCACTTCAGTCATGTCCAACTCTTTCCAACTCTATGGACTGTAGCCCACCAGGCTCCTCTGTCCATGGGATTCTCCAGGCAAGAAGCCTGGAGTCGGTTGCCATGCTCTCCTCCAGGTGATCTTCCTGACCCAGAATTCTAATCCATGTCTCTTATGTCTCCTGTATTGGCAGGTGGGTTCTTTACCACTAGCGCCACCTGGGAAGCTCCTTTAGTTAACATATCTATATTTGTATCTATATTCTTTTTCATATTCTTTTCCACTATGGTTTATCATAGGATATTGAATATAATCCTCTATGCTAGACAGTAGGATCTTTTAGTTTAAAGAGCCATAGTCTTGACACAGTCTTTGAGCTTCCTGTATTAAAATGTTCCTTTGCCTACTGGAACTTTAGAGGCCTCAGTGTACTCTACGCTTGGTAGAGACTAGCAGTTTGGGCACACCTTCCTCGGTGTGAGCTTTTGTGTGTATTTGGAGGGTTGGAAAGGGCTAAGGCACTGGCTGTGATTGCAGAGACAGTAATGTGCCAGAACACAGCTCCGGAGAACCATCCTGACAAATCCTGCTGTCCATTGCTTGGCTCCTGTTCCTGAACAATTGAACGTTCATTTTTGGAAGAAATCTCATGAACCCACGAATTGGTTTCACCAGCATGCTGTGATTTTAAATCATTAACTGGGCCCCCAATGCACCCAACCCTTCTGTCCCACTGCCTGTCCCCAAGAATGGCTTCCAGTGTTCACTCTCACACATTTCCCTTCTCTCAAGCACTCAAATTCCACCCCGCCAGTCTCATGCTCCAGGCAGATTTGTGCACATTGTATTGAGACAGTATCAATGTTCAGAAAAACTTCCTTCCTTTTCACCTCAAAATTTCTTCTCCTCTCACACAACAAGAAGCAGAGACCACTTGTATGGACTATTGCTCCCCTTTTCAAGGGAATATGCTCCACTGATTAAAGAACTTTTTCAACTGCCCTCTCCCCTTCACCTTTGCCTGGAGATAGGCTGTTTGAGTTAGAACCCTTTCCTTGCAGGTAACAGAATCCAACTTGAGTGCACTTAAGCCAGAAAATAGGGCTTTAAGGAATAAAAACAAACAAAAAACAAAAAAACCAAACCAACCGTTGGAATGCCACAGGTCTCAGGAAAGGACTTGAACGAGAATTACGAAGGCATCAGTGCCCCTTCCGCCATTCTTTGCTGCTCCTCTGTGCTGCTTTTTTCTCGTTCCTGTACACTAGCTTCTTGGGGCTTTCTGTTGCCAATTGCAAAAGATGCACAACCTGCAAGTTGAGAGTTATGTTTTATTCAGCAGGTTTTCTGAGGACTTCAAGCCAGGGAGACAGGACTCTTGGATTGTTCTTAGGGATTGCTTTAAAGAGGTAAGGGAGAAGCTGGGTTATATAGGAGTTTTGTAACAAAACCAGGTAGTTGGAACGTCAAGAGATGACTGTTAATTAAAGAAAACCAGACATCTCAAGTCAATGAATTTAGTACTTTTCTATGTTTTGGAGGATGCAAAGGTCTAGAGCTCCCTGAAGGCATCCCTTTGATATGCACCTCAGTTATCTAGGAACAGTATCCTGTGTTTTGCACCCTGAGTCTCCTCAGGGTGCACCCGTGGGGTGACTGCAGTGGCTAGCTGCCTGATGGCAGGGTGTCCTGTTTCTTTCCTGCGTTCCCTCAGGGCTCAGTGTTGGCTGTGAAGGCTGATGGCCTGACAGTAGCAACCTCCTTTGTTTACCGTTAGGCAGGTGACACTGTTAGTCCACCCTATCCACACAACAGAACCTCAATTCCAGGAGTGAGAATCCAACTGGCTAGCTTGTGTCAGGTCTGATCCCTTGTCCAAGTCCATCTAAAATGACTTCTCTCAACTTCTGGGATGACCCCATGCTCCAGGGCCACTCTTGCTTTTTGAGAGGAGTAGCATGTGGAATGTGTGTCTCTAAATAAACCTTCTTTCACTTTTCTGTGGCACGCTCTTGAATTCCTTCCTGCGCAAAGCCAAGGATCTTCACTTGGCAGCCTGTCCCATGGACTCATCTGAGACCTGGGACATGACCATCCACTTTAACCCTATTTTTCTGCAACAAGAAGAGAATCATCAGTTTAGTCCTCGAGTCTGCTCTGGTACTGCCTAATAAAGTTTAAAATCAAACCTGAAAAAATCCAACCGTTTCTGTTAGGGAATCGTGGACTGAAGCAGCCTGCCTTGGCCAGGCATGATAATAACCACTTACATGAGTTGTCTCACAACAGGCGGTCCCAATAAGGAACACAGTGTTACCCTGAAAACTAACTGGGAGAATGTAGGAGGGGCCAAAGAAAGGAGAGGCCAGTCCATAATATGTCCTGCCAACTCCCAGAAACCCTCAGGCTGGAATCCATCTTGGCTCAGAGATGTGCACACCGTCAGGAAGGGCCTTGAGTTGGACCAACTACAGGTACAAGATGATTGACCAGAGACGACCCAGAAAGCTAACCCTATTACCAAAAACCCCGAGACTGTGAGCCACGTGGCAGAGCAGTTCTCCTGGGTTCCTTTACCCTGCCGCTCTCTGCCTGGTTGAATAAAGTCTCTTGCTTTGCTGGTATGTATGTCTGCATGGAAAATTCATTTCCAGTTGTTAGACAAGAGCCGGCTCTCAGGCCCTGGAAAGGGTCCCAGGTCCGGTAACATTTCCAAGTAATTTAACTCCATCAAAGAGCAAAGCTCAAGAATACTTATGGGAATACAAAAATATACAGCATTCAACAGGATAAAATTCACGATTCTGGTGCCCAATCAACCCTCAGTTGAAGGAAACAAGTGGAAAATGAAGAGGAAAGCACAATGAATTCACAGCAATTCACAGGCACAGCAATTCTATGAATAGTCGCCTCCTCTCCCATTTTAAGGCTATTGATATTTTCTTTTTTACACATCAAAGTATTGTTTGACTTACTACAAAAGCATCCATTACTACTGTTATTTTTAAAATCTTGGTCAACAAGTGAATCACTAAAATGAGAATGCCAAACAAAAAGAGAAGAGAAATGTCTGCAATGCTTTAAAAGAATGAAGTTTCTCGAGGCGCTGGTCTATGTTCGATGTAGGATGCAGGATGCTTGGGGCTGGTGCACCGGGATGATCCAGAGAGACAGTGTGGGGTGGGAGGTGGGAGGGGGATTCAGGATTGAGAGCTCATGTACACCTGTGGTGGATTCATGTCGATTTATGGTAAAACCAATATAGTATTGTAAAGTAGAATAAAGTAAAAAAATAAATAAATTAATTAATAATTAAAAAAAAGAATGAAGTTTCTCCCTATTTCCTCTCCTCCTCTTTCTGCCCACCTCTATAAAAAGTCCTCAGTTTCTTTACTTCAATCTCTTGCTTTCCTTCCTTTTTCAGTTTAACTTAATACAGAATGCTCAGTGGTTGCGGTGCTTGGGCTTAGTTGCCCTGTGGCAACTGGGATCTAGGCCTTCCCAGGTGGAGCTAGTGGGAAAGAAACCGCCCGCTGATGCAGGAGGCCTGAGACCGCAGGTTCAATCTGGAGGTCGGGAAGATCTCCAGGGGAAGGAAAGGGCAACCCTCTCTGGTATTCTTGCCCTGGAGATTCCCAGGGACAGAGGAGCCTGGCGGGCTACAGTCCCTGGGATTGCAAAGACTTGGATAGGACAGTGGCTGAGGACGCAGACCCACGGGGAGTTCCAACTGTTTGCAATGTCTGGGATTCTCAACCACTGGACTATAAGGAAGCCCCTTGCCCTTGATATTTAAATTGGTAGGTTTTAATGTCTTACACATACTTCTGAAAAAAGAGGGGGTCCTATTCAACAGCCCCTCACGGTAGTTCAGCGCCTCTTGATCCGCCCTCTACNATCTTCCCAGACCAGGGATCAAATCTGTGTCCTCTGCATTGGCAGGCAGGTTCTTATCCACTGTACTACCCAGGAAATCCAGGCCTTATTTTTAACTCTGGTTAAAGTTTGGTTTCCTGAACTTCCTGCTATTTTTTTTTTAATGTCTCATGTGAAGTAACCTGAAAATTTATGATTTTTAAGACTATAACAGAAAATAGTAAATATTATAGGAACTAAATTTCTTTGGTTGTTAGCCAGGTACCAAGCATTGCTCTGAGTGCTTTACAACCCTAAAATGTAGGTTTTCTTATTATTTTTATTACATGGATGAAGAAACAGGCATGAAGAGGGTGATTTGTTAATAAGAGCTGATGCCAGTGCTTTAAAGTTGAAGTGCGAGTGCAGGTTATTGTGTCTTTATGTCCCACTGCCATTCTTTTAAAAACAAAATTAGTTTACAACTTCATTTTTCATCTGATAAGCCTCTAGATTTTTCTCAGGCATATTAGAACCGAGTCCTTAACTTCTAATTTTAGATTTCTGTCTCTTTGAAACTGCAGTTTCTTAGTTTCTGATCAGATTTTTTCATTAATATATAACCTTTGGATTTTTTGGCTATCCCCTCCAAATTAGCCCTTTTAAACTAATTCTAATATTAAAAAATATGAAAAGGCAAAGTTGCTACTACAAAGCGATTAAACATATATGCCATACATTTTAAATGTCTTTTGGATTAGCCACTGTTAAAAAGGTAACTGATCCACATCTCCATTAAAATGATAAGTAGTTCGGTATATTAGTTATGTATTGTTGTGTAACAGATTATCCCAAAAGTTAGTGACTTAAAACATTTCACAGTTTCTGTGGGTTAGGAATCAAGGGGTAGCTCAGTTGGGTGCCTCTGGTTTAAGGCCTCTCATGAGGTTGCAGTCCAGCTCTCAGCTAGGGCTGCAGCCTCTTTCTTAAGGCTCAGCTTAGGGAGAATCCGTGTCCAAGTTCACTCACATGGTTGTTGATAGGATTCAGTTCCTTGTGAGCTGTTGGACTGAGAGCTGCATTTCTTACTGGTTATTGGCCAGAGGCCTCCCGCAGTTACTTGCCACATAAGCCTCTCTGTTAGACAGTTCATANACCGCCCAGGCAGCGGCTCCGGGTCGCGGGAGGTGAGCCCGGCCGGAGGGGTCTGCGGGCCTGGCCGGGTGGGACGTGTGCCGCCAGGGCAGATCGGGGGGCTTCGTGAGCCCCCGGCCCGCAGCCGCCCGCGATGAGCGAGGCCAGTCGGGTGTGCTCCGGCTACTACGGCCTCAACCACAGCTTCGTGGAGCCCTTCCAGTGCCCCCGGCGCGGCGAGGGGGCCACCCTCCTCTACTGCTGCGGCTTCGCCGACCTCAAGTACTGCTGCAGCGAGCCGGGCAGCTACTTCCCCTACAAGCACAGCTACATGTGGAGCCTCAGGTGGGCAGGGCCGGGGGCTGGCGGCCGGGGGTCTGGGGAGGCTCCCGGCCGTGCCGCGCCGGGGGGAAGAGGGCGCCCGCGGCCGCGCGACACGCTCGGATCCCTCCGCGGGGTGGGGGCATAGGAGCCCCCAGCGGCGGGTGAGGGCCCTGCCGAGAACCGGTTTGTGGCCACCGTCGTCCGGGGGAAGGTCGCGCTGTGGTTCTGGAGCTGTGAATCCGCCCGGGGACCAGAGCGAGGCGCGCGCGGGAGGAGCGCAGGCGACTTGCCCTGGGCGCGACCGAGCGGACTGCTCAGCTCGCCTCTCTCCCTCGCCCGGGGACCAGTCCCAAGTCCGCGGCGCTGCGGGGCACAGACAGACTCACAGACAACTTGAGGAGGTTTTCATTCTCCTTTTGATTTGAGTATTTGGTGCATTTGAAAGGAAAAGGGCTCTTTTGAGACTCATTTCAAGGCGTTAACCAAGGATCTGAATATTTTAAGCCTCTTTGTGGCTGAGAAGGAATTTGCTGTATCCTTAAAAAAAAAAAAAGTGTGTTTGAGTATGTATTTGGGTGCGCACAGGCGACAGAGCTTTATAATTTGCCCTTTCAGTTGATCTCACACTAACTCCAAACAGAACCGGAGATCCACAGAGATGAAGAGTTTCAGCTGCTAAGATCACACAGCGAAGAACCTTTGCAGGACACCCCCTTTCTCAACATCTGAGCTCTTTGGCCATTGCTAGAAAACGACGAGACTTTCATAGGTGGTGTGTTTCTGGCCTCTTTTCCTCGTGATGGGGATTTTATAATAATTAAATATTAAATTATTCAATTGGTATTCGCACAGATACTTTCATTATGAAGGGCTTCCCCTCCCCTCCACTCCAAAGGATTGAAAACTTAGACCTTCATTCTTACATTGTGCCCGGAGAAGGAACCTGGTGCTGGGGTTATAGCAGAGAACTGCCACACCACCAGAAATTGTTTCTGACAAATTAGCTAATATCTCGGAGAGAGAAAGAGGCTGACTCTGCTAAGGACGAGAAAGAGCACTTTTCCTCCCAGTGTCCTAGCGTGGTCCAGAACTTGGCACGCATGCCAAGACCACGGCAAATGACTTTAAATGTTACTTCTTAGAGCAGGAAAGTCATGTTTAAAAAAATGCATCGAAGCTTCTAAAAAATCTCCAAAGGAATACCTACTTACCAAGTTCAACTACAAAGCAGGGTTGTGCCCTAATAGGCAAAATCTCAGAAACTAATGACAGCTTATCCTTACCACTTGGGGAAGAAATCTGTATTGCACTGGGATATTATCTGGCCTTTTGGAAAATGGCATAGTAACCCAGCTCTGAGTCCTTGGAGGTGTTAATAAGGGTGGCAGCACCTCTGAGAAGAGACTGTCAGCTCTTAAGTCAGACTCAGTTGGAAAAGTGCCTGGGATTTTCAGATTCCTGAATAGTTCAAAAGTGACAAGCAGCAGAAGATAGAAAACCTTGCAAAGGTTTATGAAGGCATAAAAGAATGACTAGCTTGCTGGGGTCTTCATTCAGCACTGACAATGCAGCTCAGTTGCTGGGAAATGTAAAAATCATTTCAACTGATGGCATCAGTTGGCAATGTAATCCTGGGGTTCTTCTTTAGTTATTAAGCTCTGAGGGCACAATGGGGAGGTAAACATTTAGAGCTTCCGCCCCCATATATTCTTTGCTGTTTCCCCTAATTTAAAACAGTCCAACTGTGAAAATTTTCCCTAATGTCACTAGCATCTGTTCTGAGATTCTGTAACTGCTGCAGAAAGGTTCAGGTGTGTACCTCCAGGTAAATGAAGTTGTTGAGTCAGAGAATTCATTAATGTGACAGCAGCTACAGATCTTTTCTCAGGGATTGAAAAGCAAACCGCCCTGTGGTGCTGGGAGGGAAAGATAATTCTCCCTTTTCTCTGCCCCACTCTCATCCCTTCTCCTCTTATAAATAAATCCCTAAGCTCTAAGGGTTTCCCTTTGGAAACCTTCAGGACCTAGGAAAATAACGCGTGTTGCACAAGGCTACACTCGAGTTCAGTAAGTTATTTATTGAAATGAATATTTTAGGAGATTCCCAGAGCTGCATCTTTATCTGGAGTTTTGCATGTATAAAGCAACATTTCTAGAAAGTGGAGCTATGACACTGACACAGTTTGTTAGGATTATGAAGAATATCTTTTTATAACAGAAAGAAGTGCCATGTTGTTTTTATTTTTCCTTCAGATCATGTGACCTGGTTTTTAAAGTGTGTATTAATACATGTAAAGCCCATACTATGTCACTGAATTCAATTAAGTTGATGATTTTATTTTTAATTAAGTCAGTTTTTCCCTTTGAAGATGTTTTTAATAACTGGGTTCTTGTTTCAGAAATCTTTCCAGATGTCTGGCCTCCTATCTGCCTTGTGAAGCAAATAATTAATTAAACGGCTTATGTTCCCATATGTCTGTATAGAGTCCTAACCCTTCCTGACACATAGAATTTACAAAAGTGAGCTTTGGTGCAAACAAGCATGAAAGAGTAGTTGCCAGAAGCAGGGAATCTACCCCTTGAAACAGAGGGCACCAAGTGAGGGCAGATTCCAATTTAAATGTCTAGCTATATGCGGACTCTGCCTCTCATTGGTGGCTCAGACAGTAAAGCGCCTGCCTGCAGTGTGGAAGACCCGGGTTTGATCCCTGGGTCAGGAAGATCCCCTAGAGAAGGAAATGGCAATCCACTCCAGTACTCTTGCCTGGAAAATCCCATTGACAGAGGAGCCTGATAGGTTACAGTACATGAGGTCGCAAAGAGTCAGACACAACTGAGCGACTTTACTTTCTATACTGACTCTAACCAGAAAATTACCTAGTCTACACTTGTGTGCAGGGCTAAAGGAACTGGGCTGATTAGCAATAAACAAGCACAAAAATTTTTTGAAGTCTGACTTCATGTCTTTGACTCAGAAGGCAAACAACCTCTAAATGGCAAAGAGACTTTATCTGCTAACATCAAGCGTAAGTGGGATGAATTTAGTCCTTCGTTTTCAAGTCTGTTCTTCCTCTCAAAGCAGTGACATACCTAGTATCCCTGGTCAAATTCTCCCTTCCCTCCCTGTTGGAACAAGTCAAATTTTTTACCGCCCTAATCTCTGGGAAATAGCAGAAGCTGAAAGGCAAGCCAGGAAGATAATGAAGAAAAAGATCACTAGTTTTCAATGACTATTCCAATGATTGTTACTTTTCAGTGATGATTACTTTTCAGTGACTACAAACAGATCAATCATCAGTCACTTATCATTTACTTCCATTTATGAAACATTAACTGCAAGCTAAGTACTCTATTAAAACATTTTTAAGTGTGCAGATCACTATGGGAAAGTCAACAGAAGTATCTGCTCTTGAGCAGTTAAAATCTAATTTTATATCTTTACACATCCCCACACACATAGGGCTCATGAAAGTACATGTGTTTTAAAGACAACTTACTTTCTTTCCAAGCTTCTTTTCCCATTTGAAAATATTAAGTTCCCCGGTTTGTGAAAACTGTGTTATTTCTCAAATGATTAGCCTTATACATAACTGTATCAGGAGGAATGATTATAAACTGAGTGCTGAGCAAATATCAGATGTGAAATGCATTTTTAGAGAAAAGTACAGATTTCTTCCTTAATGCTAGAAGCCATTGGTGTTACGCTCTTTTAGAAAGGAAAACTTCAGATTGAACATGAACTTTATATAAATTCCATAAATATTACTTTCCTTTCATTAAACTTTCTTCTTCTATCTTGAAATACCTATGGTTTTGTATATTAATACATGATAACTCCCATACACATCTCCAAAATAAAAGTTCTACACTTCTGGCAAGCATTTGTTTCAGTATTTTTGCAGAGGTAGATCCCTGGTGGCTCAGATGGTAAAGAATCCACCTGCAGTGCAGGAATCTCTGGGTCAGGAATATCCCCTGGAGAAGGGAATGGCTACCCGCTCCAGTATTCTTGCCTGGGAAATGTCATGAACAGAGGAGCCTGGAAGGCTACAGTCCATGGGGTCACAGTCAGACAAGACTGAGCTACTAAACACATACAGATTTTTTTCCATTCATCTTTTATTAGTGAACCTAATCTTTCCCCTAAAATACGTTAATAACAGAGGTTTATTGGATTGAGATGTTCTTGAACCATCCCTAGATAACTGTGTGACCTTTTACCTGTATTATGAATTCATGTGGTATTCTATAATAATATTAACATACAAATGTATAGAGAAGTACAGTAAGAATTTGGTGGTAGAAAAAGGTGAGCTGTAGATCTCAATAATATGCTGTTTATAGTAAAATATAATTTGGTTATGAATGACTGAAACGAGAACTAACAATATTTAAACCTTCAGCTTATGTGCAAACCAGTCTGTATGACAGTCACAGTGNAGCCTGGTGGGCTGCCATCTATGGGGTCGCACAGAGTTGGACATGACTGAAGCGACTTAGCAGCAGCATGTATATATAAGATGCAATGGGTGGGGGCAAGTGAAGCTGAAATAGAAGGATCAGTGGGGAAAAGCTTTGTAAAGAATCTGAACTTGAGTTAGGTCTCTGAAGTAGGTAGGAGAGTAGAGAGTAGTAGTTAGGCTAAAAGCAAGTGACCCACCTCCATTGTGGGTCATTTTGAAAGTCTGGTTAATGAAGTTTATTTTGATATAGAGGAGCAGCAGGCTGTCCCCAAAGGCTTTAAGCAGGGAGTCCCAGGGTTTGGTAGGCTGGAATGGTTAGGCAAGATGAATTACCTGAAGAAAAGCTAGTCTACTGAACTCAACATTTAAAACCTGGTCTGCGCAGACACCTTCTTGGTTGCCTGCTTGCCCTTTTCACTGGAGCCTCTTAAGAGCAGGGACTATATTTCATGTTCATGTCACCAGTTCCTCTCTCTCAGGTGTCCACATGACAGCCAAGTGGATGAAGTGTTTACAGTTGACAGTCCAATGCAGAATTAAGTAAATGCTGATGGAGGAGGTAGATGAGGAGTCTTACATCTTTCAGTTGTAGTCTATGAAGTGGGTTTTTAATTTTGAATTAACAACAAACGCAACCTGAGGAGAGCCTTATACATTTTACTTATAGGGTGACTATTCAGAAGTCTAACATTGTGGCTCCTGTTTCGTGTCCTCAGAACTTCTTCTGAAGTATTTGAAGGAGAACTCTACCAGCTGTGAACACACAACTGTTCTAATCCAGAGGTGGCTCATAATAAATGAACAAATATTGAAATCACAAGCTTTTGTAATACATTTTGTCCTACCTTTTGATTGTTAAAGATCCCTACATTGAGATCTTCCAATCAATTTCTTTGATTTTTTTTAAGGTTTTGTTTTTTTTTTTTAATCACAAGCTATCTCTTCTGACAAGTTCTTCTGGTTATCAGGAGAAAAAATGGCTTTTTACAAATTGTATCTTTATCCCTAACAGTAAAGGAAGCCAAAAAATAAATACCAACTAGACCTAAAATTTTATTCTTTTCTCTTAAAGCTGAGAAAGCCTATTCAATCTCTGTTTTTATTTGCTGGTTTGAGGATTTTATATTTCCTTGAGGATGTCTTGATCATTGTCCCAGTGACCAAAATATTTAATAATCTGCCCAGGCTAATGATAGAAAATTAGCTTCCATTTCAGTTGGACAATTTTTATTGTTTATTTTCTTCTGTGGCTAGCATAGTTAAGTATGTAAGTGATCAGTCAATCAGAAGGAAGGTCTATCAGTGTGCCATCTGTATCCTAGGGTGAATCTTAATTAGTTGTGTCATTGACCTGAATAAAGACATGTCAGATTTATCAAATTTGCTGCTTTTATGTTGAGAAGAATGTCTTATCTGACAATTGAGAACTCAAATAATTAACATATCTGAAAAAATGATAGAGAAGGGATAAAATTTGGTGTGTCTTTCAAATTAACTCTTAAACCCATGTCTCCACCTTATACATAAATTAAAGATGACTTTTAAATTAGTTGAATTTATCCACTGAGTAGATGAGATTACTTAATGGTATTATTGACAGCAATGGCCAGGAGTTTGAGCAAACTCCGGGAGATAGTGAAGGACAAAACACAGTGTCATTAAAGAGGCATACTTAGCCCGCTGTGATGGGAGGGGACAATCTTTTTTGACCCCGTCCCAGAAGAAAACCCAATTATAGGGAAATATATTAACCTTAAACTTTATCACAGCCAAAACTATAAAATATGAATATATGAGCCAGTGAATTCACTTATTGAGAAAGGTGATGGTAGGTGACTCTAGGGGTATAATACATCAGGGTTTAGGTGTCTGAGGTCATTTCCTTCAAGTTCAATTATGCTTAGTCACTTGGAATGATTTGCAATCAGTTCCCTTTAAGACTTTCAAAGACATAAATTGAAACAATGATTATGAGCTCAGTCAGTCTGAAAGGGTGAGGGGAGAGGTGTAAAACAAACAACTGTAAGTTTTCACTGAATGAAGGGTGAATGAAGCGGAAACCTAATTAAAAGGGCCTGAGAGGTGCAAGGAGGACCTATTCTATATACTCAGGGACGTGATGGGAGGAGGTAAGGGTCAACTAGTAAGACTGAAATATAATGGAAATTGTTATAATCCTGGTCATCAGTATGTAGCTTTCTCATTTGAAGTCACAACATGGACTAACCCTTTCTCTTTTTTTTTTTTCTTTCCAAATGTGATAGGAAAGCAAAGATATCCTGTTAGTGGATCTAAACTCTGAAATCGACACCAATCAGAATTCTTTACAAGAAAATCTGTTCTTAACAAATGGCATCACCTCCTGCTCTCTTCCTCGACCAAAGCCTCAGGCATCTTTCCTGCCTGAAAATGCCTTTTCTGCCAATCTCAACTTCTTTCCCACCCCTAATCCTGATCCTTTCCGTGATGATCCTTTTGCACAGCCAGACCAATCGACACCCTCTTCGTCTGATTCTCTCAAATCTCCAGATCAGAAGAAAGAGAATTTGAGTAGCTCATCTACCCCTCTGAGTAATGGGCCCCTGAATGGGGATGTTGATTACTTTGGTCAGCAATTTGACCAGATCTCTAACCGGACTGGCAAACAGGAAGCTCAGGCAGGCCCATGGCCCTTATCAAGTACGCAAACACAGCCAGCAGTGAGAACTCACAATGAGGTATCTGAAAGAGAACAGAACGGCTTCCATATCAAATCCTCCCCGAACCCTTTTGTGGGAAGCCCTCCCAAAGGACTGCCTGTCCCGAATGGCGTAAAGCAGGACTTGGAAAGCTCTGTCCAGTCCTCACCACATGACTCCATAGCCATTATCCCACCTCCACAAAGTACCAAACCCGGAAGAGGCAGAAGGACTGCTAAGGTGAATTGTCTTCTCCACATAGCCATTGGCAGAATGCATGTGCGGTACCAAAGGGTGGTGTGATGCAAGCTCTCTTTCCTGCTGCTCTTGTAGTTTCCTGTGTGGCTGTAAAATAGAAGGTGGGATAAGGCACATCGTTCTCCAGGAACACTTTCCTCTAATCGGCACCCTTTTTAAGCTTCTCACTCAGCAGTGTTTGTCACCCTCTGCTTTCCGTTTGCATGTCTTGTCACGTATTATTAACTAAACACAAGTTTTTCCATTTTTAATGCTGCTATGCTTCTGTACCTCTGGTAAGTTTGATCGTCATGTTATGGGAGGGGAGGACAAGGGTTCCTGTGATTCCCTCTGTACCCTCCCCATACTAACCCACACCCCCCACACACACCCGGCCCTTGTATTGCATTCCTGTCCAGGTGGTGGTATAAAATTCTCGAGTCTGTCTCCTCTGACTAATGCCAGAATAATCCAATGTCTTAAAAGAAACATATATTTACTATTACCACTTCATTCAAAAGCAATTTAAAATGTGGTTTATGTAAGTTTCATTTTAAAAATCTCATTGGAATATGCAAGCTGGCTCAGTGATTAAACTACTGTATCATCTTTATGCAGAATGATTTAAATCCAGGAGAATGACCAAAATATTTAAGCTACTCACTTATAGTTGTCCTTTCACTGCCAGCTTCCAGCTTTTAGCTGATAAGGAAGTTAGACAGATACAAATGTATGAACAAGCAAATTAGATTTCACTTTGAGTATCCTCCATTATATCAGTCACCAAGATCCAATATTCTGTCCATTGCCCAAATCTGTGTCTTTTTTGTTTTGTTTTGTCTTTGGGGTTTTTTTGGTAATAATTTATCAATAATAGGAAAGAGTTTTTCTTTTATTTTTGTGTATCCAAAGTCGAGTTACAGACTAGGAAACCGAATAGAGCTGTATTTCACTGCTCCTGAGTAACTCCTCCATATCCCTCTCTGTCCCATCAGTCTCCAGCAAAAGACTTACTTGCAGCAGACATCTTTGCTCCTCCCATCTCAGAACCTCCAGGACAATCTACAGGACAACCTGCAACCCTACAGACCAACCCTCTGGATCTCTTCAAAACAAGTGCTCCTGCCCCACTGGGGCCCCTCCCGGGTCTAGGTAGGTGTTTAGAGATGGAGTTAGGTTTGGCTCTGTTGCTTTCATCAGATGGTAATTCATAGAAGGAAGCACTTCATATCCATAGGAGTTCCTGGAGCATATGATTTGATCATCCTAGGGAGCCTTTCTTCCACTTTTACTTCTGTACGATCCACCTCCATTTGGAGCTTTTGACTTGAGTTGGCATGTGAGAAGAAATCTATTTCCAAGTGTTGCACCTACCTGAACTAACTTGTCACGGCTTACTGAAGACAGTTGTAAGGGATTCTGAAGCTCAGACCAGTTTCATTGGAGAAATGGTGTTGAGATCATCTCCATTTGAAAAAGTAATAACAATGCATGTCTTCCATGTAATCTTGTTGTTATTAAATCAAAGCCCTATTATCCCCTGTTAAACTAATGCCCCTCTTGGAAGGGATACACACCTCAGAGGGGATGTAAGTGAAATCTGAATCAAGTGTAAGTCACTGAATGAAAGTGCAGGGTTCTGAGCCTAGCTCTGTTCTTCGGCATGTGGTGGGTGTGAGAAAGGCATGTACAGTTTTACCCAATTTGTACATCCAATTGTAGTAAATTATTATTGAGTAACTCTGGCTTCATTTAATAAAGTTTAAATTATTTTTTTAATGATAGCAATAACTTTGTTCAAACTAAACCTACTTCGAGAAGCCTGTATTAGCGAATCTAAGAGAACCGTTCCCTTGATTGGTTGTGAAAGGAATGCAGGCATACCTTGTTTTATTACACTTCATTTTATTGAACTTTGGAGATAGTGGATTTTTTTTTTTTTCCTACAAATTGATGGTTTATGGCAACCATAAGTGAAGCAAATGTGTCAGTACCATTTTTCCAACAGCATTTTCTCAGTTCTTGTCTCTTTGTCACATTTTGGTAATTTCTGCAGTATTCCAAACATTTTATTCTTAAATGGTGATCTGTGATTGACAATCTTTGATGTTACTATTGCCAAGAGATTATGACTTGCTGAAGGCTCAGATGATGGTTAACATTTTTAACAATAAATTATTTTAAAGTTAAGGTATGTACTTTGTTTTTCTAGCCATAATACTATTTCATATTTACTAGACTATGGTATAATATAAGCATAACTTTTATATGCACTGGAAAACCTAAAAGCTTGCTTGACTCACTTTATTGTCATATTCCCTTTTATGACAGTCTGGAAACAAGCTTGAAATATCTCCAAGGTCTGCCTGTGTGCATATTCTTTGGTGTAAATGAAGACTAATTTCTGTATATATGTAAATAAGAATTGAGGGACTTCCCTGGCAGTCTAATGGTTAAGGCTCTGTGCTTCCAATGCAAGGGCACAGGTTTGATCCTTGCTTGGAGAACTAAGATCCTGCATGCCACACAGTGTGGCCAAGAATAATAAATAAGTGTTTTAATTAACATTCCAATAAAAAATATAGTTCTGTTCCTTGATGTCAAGGAGACAGAACAGGAGGGTAAGGACTGGAATCAGTGGTATGCGTGAGTTTTGGTCTCTATCGCAGACTGTGACCTTCCCAATTGTAATAATTAATATTCTTCTACCCAATTTCTTCACCTCAAAAGTAAGCATATTAATAAGGTGAGTCACCACTGAAAGCCACTCAACTCTTCGTGAGTACACCTTGTGTGTTCATGGTCAGATGGAGAGGGTTTGTAATGACAGAGCTGAATCAATTAACACCAAGCTCCAATCCTAAGAAAATTCGAGATAGAATAGCTCCATCAGCCCCTGAACACCATTTCAAAATATCTCCCCCCTCTGGAAACAAAAACATTCCTAACCCAAGTCTGAAGGCCTTTTCCTCCTTTGGCTAGAAAGTGTTCATTACTAAAGAATTGCTCCGCTCCAAAGCCCAAAGCAAGTAGGTTTTTGGGAGCAGAACATTGTTTGTGAAGCAGTATGAGGCTGAATTTAGGTTTTCTGTTAGTGGTGATAATTTAACTGGATTATTAATACACTCTTTTTCACACAAAAGAGAAAATGTCCTACATATTAGAACAAGATGTCAGGAACGAGCTTCTCAAGAAGAGGAGGGTGAGCACTGAAGAGACCTCGATTTTAGTGATTTAATTAATTACAGACCAACAATGGCAGGGGTCTGATGATAGAGCCATTTCCCCACAAAGAGCAGATGCCTGGACAGGTGTAGTTACTCACATTGCAAGTGTTTTTGCTTCTTGTTTGTTTGTTTGGTGGGGCGGCGGGGGGGGAGTGTTTTGTTTTCTTTGTTTTTACTTCACGTTATCTCCTCTCCCTCTTAACTTCTGGCAGAGTTTAGTGAGTGATGCATGGCAGAAAGCACTTTTATTTGAAACAGCTCTCCTAGGATAACCAGCTTTTCCTCCATTTTTGTATGTAAAAGTCTAAAACTCTTGGCATAAACCAAATTTTACTATCCTTTTATATAGCTGTGTCAACCTTGGCAACATTTAAAAGAAAAGAAACTTTGAAATGGTTTCTTCAGGATGCAAGCATGTTAAAGCCTAATGTATATGCCTAATAGCTAGTCTCCATAAGACTCCAGGCCTGAGCCATTTGCCTAATAAAAAGATTATATCAATGACTCGAGTATCCAATGGATTATCTTAATTAACTACTTCATAATGAGCATGGCTTATATATGTCAATGTATTTACTCAACATGTAAATTTGTACTACTGACAGGCTCTGTTCTAGCTGTTTGAATTACATCAATATATGTATGAAAAGTCATTTTCTTTTATGAGTTGGTACTTGTGGACTGTATTACCTATCTAATGAGGAAAGTTTAAAAGCATGTGGTAGAAAAAAAGGGCTTCAAAGTGCAACCAACATTTGAATATGTGCTACAGCTAATTCATCTTTGAAAAGAAAGTGAAAGTGTTGCTCAGTCGGGTCTGATACTTTGCCACCCCATGGACTGCTGCCCACCAGGCTTTTCTGTCCCTGGAATTCTCCAGGCAAAAATACTGGAGTGGGTAGCCATTCCCTTCTCCAGGGCATCTTCCTGACCCAGGGATCGAACCTGGGTCTCCTGAATTGCAGGCAGGTTCTTTACCATCTGAGCCACCAGGGAAGCCCAATTCATCTTTAGAGTGATTTAATCTAATAAGAACCATGTCAGCCTCAGGGCTTAATACAGGTTGGCATGTAGATGCTCTCTATCAACGCTCTCCAGAGAACTGGCTTTCTGGAACACAAGAATCCTCTTCAGGCTGGTCTCCTGATTGAAGTCCTCTGTCCCGCTTCCTTCCTCCAGGTGGTGTGCCAGCTCTCTCTGCTCAGGCAGCGCCATGGAGCCCAGCACCCTTAGTCTTCAGTCAGTCCCCTTCCATGGTCCCGGGCGCTGTGATGGCTGGTCAGCCTTCAGGATTCAGTCAGCCAATCGTCTTTACCACAAGCCCAAGTGTTCCGGGTTGGAGCCAGCCTTCCTCTTTCGCGGTCTCAGTTTCCTCTCCACCCCCTGTAGCTTGGGGCACATCCGCATCCATAACACCCAACACATGGTCAGCAAACAGCCCTCTGGGGAACCCTTTCCAGAGCAATGTGTTTCCAGCTCCCGCTGTGTCCGCCCAGCCCCCCTCTATGCTCTCCCCTCTCCTGGTCACTCCTCCTCAACCGCCTCCCAGAACTGGCCCTCCAAAGGATGTCCCCAGCGATGCCTTCATTGCCTTGGACCCTCTTGGGGACAGAGAAGTCAAGGAAGTGAAAGAAATGTTTAAGGACTTCCAACTGCGGCAACCACCCACTGTGCCGGCAAGGAAAGGAGAGCAGAACTCCTCTGGGACCTCGAGTGCCTTCTCCAATTATTTCAACAGCAAAGTTGGCATTCCTCAGGAGAATGCAGACCATGATGATCTGGACGCTAATCAACTGTTGAGAAAGATCAATGGTAAGCTACCTACGTCTCTGGCAACTGCACCCACAAGGATTTCAGTCGTATGAATCCAGAGAGTCTCTCAGAACGCTCTCCAGACCCCTCATAGCTGTACTCTTGCTTTTTTCATCTATCAGGGGTTATGGAGACAACTTAACCACTTAGCTTATGGAGTTAACAGGGTACCTTAGTTAGCTATTTCTAAGGACTGGCCCAGTGCTGCCCTCTTGTGACAATTCTTAAAAAGGCTGCCGAGAGCTATTGAAATTCAATGGGTTGTGGCACCCGGAGGACTGCAGGTAGGTATGTAGGGCTGTAGGCTCGCTTTTTTTATTAATAGATATGCATGGATCATACTACCCATCTAATGAGGGAAGTTAAAAGGCGTGGTAGAAAGAAAGAGCTTTGAAATGCAACCAGTATTTGAATGCTAGCTGTAATTTTATTAGCTAATCTATCAGGTAATTGAATCTCTAGAAGTCTTTATTTCTGTGTTGGCCTCAAGGCTTAATGAAGTTTTGCCATGTAGGTGTTTTTAAGTGAGGGAATTCTGAATCTCTTCCGCTTCAACTGAATATGCCTGGCTTCCTCTTCCAAGAAGGGATGAATTTGCTTGTAATCATCACTGGGAGTCCTGGTATTTGGTGTGATAATTTTTGTTTGGTCAATGTCAGTTTCAAAAATATGGAACTTAATTTCTAAGATAAGCCTGACTGGAGGACTTGGGCTTGCATTGGAGGAAAGCTTGTTTACTGACTACTTTTTCACCTTCTAGATCTACCAAAGCCAGCTCCCCGAAACAGTGCCCCGCCAGTTACCAAATCTGCTGACAATGCATTTGAGAACCCCTTCTCTAAAGATTCTTTCCGCTCATCACCAGCCTCTGTAAGTACCAACTATTAGAAGCTGATATTCCAAAGTACACACCACATAGTTATCACCTCCTGCATTAACCTTGCTTGTATCTTTGACGGTAAAGGACATTTGACTAAGATTTATCACTGAGAACCACTGCAGTGTAAACCTCAACTCAAACTGGGGAAAGACTATTTTTACAGGAACTACTCTCTTGAATTTGAGAGGCAAATATCATATAGAAAAGTCCTTTGTCTCTCACTCAATCTAGCCTGGGAAAGCACTTTGAAAGAAAATTGAGCCAAAACACTATGCTTAAAAACCTTTCAAATGTTTAATTTCCTAACACAAAATTACTTAGCTCATAAAAATAATATTTTGCATTTTGGGGGAGCAAACATAAATTCTGAATCTTGCTTTTGATGTAAATATTAAATATATATCAATCACAAGTAGGAAAACGCAAATCATTGTAGACCCATACAATATCTGATTAGTCTGTGACCTAAGCAATTTTTAAAGGAATCTGAGAAGTCTTAATTATAGGTATTTTCTTATCATTGTAATTATAGTTATTGACTAGGTGGTTTTGTTTCCATAGATGGCTTCTCTTCAACCCACATCATCCGATATATATAGAGATCCATTTGGAAATCCTTTTGCCTAACTTCCGTAAGTAGAAGATCCTGCTAAGCTTAGGCTTCGTAAGAGAATAAGGGTGAAATTTTAATTTTAGAAATGGAAAGAAAAAATTCTTCTGAAATGGAGAAGTAAAAGATATGGAACACTGCTGCTGCTGCTGCTACTAAGTCGCTTCAGTCGTGTCCGACTCTCTGCGACCCCATAGACAGCAGCCCGGAACACTATGCCTAACTAATTCAGTAATGACTAAGCTGAGCATTTATGAATAGAGTTCTCATACATATTTAAAAAATAGTACTATACTCACGGATATAGGTTTCTGTCCTGTGTTTTTAACATTTCACTTCTGTATAGAAGTAAAACTCCATATAACACATAACAGCCTTCTAGATTTTTGATCTTCATGTTGAAGTGATTTCAAAGTTTTCTAGTAACTACTCAGTTTTCTATAGAAGCTTCAAATTCTGAAGGCCTTCTGAAACCACCAAAGAGGTCAGCCAAACAAATCATGATTACACTTTTGCCATCTAATTCAATATGCATGTCTTTGTGAGGGGGCCTCACAACTGATCTGAAATCGTCTGGTGATATTAAATCTCAAAGTGGTGACAGCTTCCAGTAACCGCTTGAAAGGCAAGTTCAGATGAGTCCACTGGTGGGTTTTATCCTCAGTCAGTTATTGTGGGTTACCACCTTAGACTTGGAAATGGCAACACACTCCAGTATTCTTGCCTGAAGAATCTCATGGACAGAGGAGCCTGGCAGGCTACAGTCCATGGGGTTGCAAGAGTCGGACACGTCTTAGCAACTGAACCACCACCACCACCTTAGATTGAGATCTGGGAGTGAAGATGGGATTGTGTTTCTTTCTCACCAGTTAGTGGAAGCAACTTTATCTGATCTTAAAAGATTGCAGTTTGTGGAGAAGAGGCTTATCTGCATTTTAGAGGAAGTAAGGAATAGCTGGAAGAGGAGAAAAATAGGAAGAGTGAAAAGAACCCAAACCCATTTTTTTCCCCAGTTTTGCCCCCTGGCCCCCATTCATGTGGGACTACCAAACTCTCTCAACCCACGTAGAACTTAATTATTTTAAATAGATACATATCGTAAGTCTGATACTAACAATAAGATTTGCGTTTATTTGCAATTTGGATTATCTCCCTCACTCCACTTCTATAATTACAGTCTTTCTGAAAATGCTTTTCCATAAAATAGAGTGAGATTATTGTAAAGGCAAATTCCTGGGCCCTAGCCCTGAGGAATCCCCCTTGGTGCTGAGGAAAAGCTTTATTTTAGCAAGCATCCAGATGAGTTGCAATGTTAGTAAAATGATATGATATATTGAATCTTAACAGGGACTCACTCTTGCCTCCTCTCCTGGGGAGGCACCCATGAACCAAGCAAAAGGAGTAACACACACTAAAAGTCTAGGAGGATTGTTTGCACCTCATTGAATTGATTAGAGGTCTCTCTGGAAGCCGTTCCTTCTTTAGGTCATGAGGAAAGGGTAATTCTAGTTAACCTACGAAATGGTAGATTGGGGAGTGAGTAGAAGAACTACCGTGGGACAAAATGGCTAACATTATTGAGCACTTGAGTTAATCACTTTATTACAGATTCTACATCAGTTGTTTTATCCTCTTGAATCAGTCCTAGGAGCTACTATTATTAACATAGATAATAACTTAATGTTTAACACGTTAAATATTCGACCCCAGAACTCTAACCATGGGTTTTTTTCTTCTCCATACTTCTCTAGGAACTTGCCATGCTGACTGTCCAGAGAAACAAAGAGGTTGGCCTTGGTAGTCAAGGACAAAGCTAATTGGCAGACAAGTCCTGACCTTTGCCCTTGTTTTAGCTTTGACATATTATCAATTGCCTTATTTCTTGCTGCCTCTCCCACTTGTAGAATACCTTCTACTTTCTGTTTCGCTAAACTGAATCTATGGCTTTAAATAAATTAAGAACCTAAACTCCCTATCCGAATGTAAGCGAAGTAGTTTTCCTACTTGGACCCTCGTCTTTTGTGACCCTAGAACCTTCTGGAACCCATGTGACCCATGTACTCTCTGGTTGGGTGATGCAGCCACCACAACCCCTCAGATCATGCTGTTTTGAATAAATTTTGAAATCCCTGCTGTTCATAGTGTTTGGGGGTTCTGTTTCAGAGCATTAAACCTAAAGATTGTAGAACAAGGCACCTTCTTAAATCTTGCTTCAGACCGTCACTTACAGAGCATTTTAAAAGCAAAATGGAAGCAAGTTCAGTTTCTCCTTAGGAGAATCTCCTTGGAATCTGACATACCTAAGAATGTTTTGAAGGATGCAACTTTTCTTTCTGAAGATTCATTTTCTCTCTGGGGTGAGATCGTCCTTTCTCTTATCTCTTGCTAGCTATTGCAAAGGAGGGAACGATCATTTTTCATCTCTCCTCTTCTTTTGCCTCCAATTCTCTTTTCAGTCATTTTTGCTCCTGGGCTTCTCTCTTTCATAAACAATAGAGTTTTATGGGGCAAAAAAATCTAATGGTTCACAGGTCTGAAGCCTCTATGCTCTACCTTCTCAGTAATCTTTAATCTCAGTAACGAGTTGGAAATGCACACAACCTTTATCCTTTCTATGGAAGAAGAGCCTATCTTCTTGAGCTGAAGTTCCAGAACAATTCACGTTGAGGAAAAATTGAACTCGACTCAGCAATGAAGGACTGCATTCCTAAGAGAAGCACATCACAAAGTTACATGTGATTGTGCCAAACATGATAGGTGCTTATCTGGGGTCATGCCAGACCTTTATCAAGTAACTGGAAAGCTTTCCTGATGCCCCTGTCTCACAATCAGAAGATAAATGGGGGCGGGGGGGGGATGGATTCTGTAGAGCAAGTATTTGGTGTTATCATTAAAAATTTAATGTAGGCAGTATTTTTCTCCTCGCAATCTTGGAAAACTCTTCCAGCTCATTTTCAGTCCTGTTGTTGGCACAGATCTGAAAGGTTTGTTCTTGCCATAATGAGTTTTGTTTTATTTTGTTTATGTTGGGTTTCTAATGTTATTTCTTGACCCTTAGTGCTCAGGTTCTTGTGGGTGTTAATCAACCACATACAATGTTATCTTTAGGTGGAAGAAGAGGATGACTGCTCAGGATCAAAGCAAGATGGTGGCCTCATGAACCTCTGTTGATTAGCCCCAAGTAGGCCAAGCTCAAGTCCTATGGTTTTNCCCAGCCTGTGATCTGTGAGTATCTGCCTGGCTGTATTCCCCAGGCTCTGCACTAGGTGTCTGTGCCACACTGTGTGTGTCCTGTGGATGGGGGTGTGTTGCTCTCCCTCCTGGCCTCCGTGACAGCCACCCCTTTGTCCCGCTGGCACTCCTGGGGCTCCAGGTCCTTGCCCTTGGCCCGTCTCAGCTGGGGGCCTGGGAGGAGAGCTGTAGCTGGGCTCCCTGCCCCAGGACCTGGGCAGGGTCAGCCTAGGTGTTGGGAGGAGCTATCCTGGCATGTCATTTTGAGTGCTGGGGGGACGGGAAGCCCCCTGGATGTCCGGCCCCCTGCCCCAGCCTCCTGAAAGGGCAGGGGCTCAGAGGGAGCCCTGAGCCAGCCCGTGGGGCCTTTCCTGAGTGCCATTCAGCTCCCTACCTGGGACCCTCCAGCAGCAGCTGGACTGGGCTTGGGGGCGCATGCCCAGAGAGGGGACCCCAGCTGCCCAAGGTCACACAGCTGAGTGATAAGGGTTGGGACTTGAACCCCGGCCACTTGCCAACCACTGAGAAGGCTGCTTCAGGTCAGGAGCTGGGAGGCCTGGCTCGTGCCCTGGCCTTGCCTTGTGGTTGAGGTGAAGTCGGGGTCCCTTTGGGCCTCGGCCTTCCGGGCCCCTCAGCAGGCCACCCAGTCATGTGAGGAGTTGCCGTGGTCCGGACCTGGGGGCCTTATAAGGCCTGGGTGCTGAGGCCGTAACCCAACTCTGCCCTGGACCCTTGGCCTCTGTGAGGACTCCTCACAACCCAAGTTATTTTGGACCAAGAAGCAGCAGGTGCCAGTAGGGNGCCTTGCTCCAGGGGATCTTCCCAACCCAGGAATCAAACTGGAGTCTCCTGCATTGCAGGCAGATTCTTTATCAGCTGAGCTACCAGGGAAGACCATGAAGTTTCCTTAAGTGTCAGCAAAATTTTTAAACATCAGTAACATATTGTACCTCCTGTGTTTCTTCTCAAGGTGATCATTCAAAATCTCAACCCTGGTCACACATTTGAATGACCCAGCAAAATTGAAAAAATACTGATGAAAGACGACCCCACTGGTGCAGTGGATGAGAATCCACCTGTCAATGCAGAGGACATGGGTTCAATCCCTGGTCCAGGAAGATTCCATATGTCTTGGAACAACTAAGCCTGTGCGCCGCAGCTCCTGAGCCTGTGCTCCAGAGCCTGTACTCTTCTCTGAGAAGCCCGAGCACCGCAAGGAAGAGTAGCCCCTCTCACCACAACTAGAGAAAGCCCAAGCAGAGCAACAAAGACCTAGCACAGCCAAAAATTAAAAAATACTGATGCAGGGTCCCATCCTGGATCAATTATTAGTATCAGGTGGGAGTGGGCTGCCATTAGTGTTTATTCACAGGTCCCCCAAGTCATTCTCTCATGCAACCAGTGTTTTAAAAGCAACTGTGATATCCCCCTTCTCCAGTACTTCCAAAATAGCCTGCCCTTTTCACAAGTTCTGAAGAATGTGAAAATGAGGGGAAAAAAATTCTTTCTGATGGGTTGGAGCAAGTAATTCCATCTTAGAATCTATCTTGCTGACAGGTGTGCTTCTTAGATAAAGACACCATGTCCTTCTGGAAGACACTGGAAAGGCCTTAGGGAACGTACCTGGATTCTTCAAAATGACTCACTTCACTTATAAAAAGATGTCAGTTTGTAAATGCATTTTACGATCTGTCCATGTGAAAATACCATACAGTTCATCCTCAGAGGGCAATAGCTATGTCTGTAATTCTGTTTCTAGTCAGAGCAATTCTTTTACTAATTTTGAGTTTCTGTCTCTATAAGAAATATCCACAGATCTTTTTCCTCCAAATTACACAGTCCCTCATGATCCCTCCCAGAGTCTCTGAAAATGAGAACCACTGGAGTTGTCTGTTGGGTTTTTGTTTTCAACACATCTCAACCATTTAGCAGTCATGGGCTCCTCACTTGAATATACAATTGATAAATATACTCTTGGCCAAAACGGTAGGCCCCAAGTTACGAAATAACTCTCCTTTGATTGGACCTTGGCACCCAGGAAGCCCAGTTCTAAAGAAATCCTGAGCAAAAACAAATAATCGTTCCCCAGTCCGTTGCAAATAAGTCTCTTCCAGGAACTGTCTGGCCATTCCACTCCGGGAGCTATCTCGCTAGTGCAAATGTCTGCCGGCCAGAGGTTTGCCTTTGCAATATGCATTCTAGAAATAAGTCTCCTGAGAGCGGGGCCCACTCCCAGGTGAGTCACCTTTCTCTCTCTCTGGAATTTCCCTGCGGGCTTTGCCATTTCTGGGTCTGCTTCTATAGCAGCAAAGTAGGTAAAACTTTTTCACTCACATTAAGATATGGAACCAGAGAATCTAAACTTCGAAAAAGAATGAGAAAAAGCTCAGGTATGTCTTTCAGAGTTTTTTCAGGAGACCTGCTGCCATTCCCAGGGGTATTTAAATGTTAAGACTGAGATATTCTTCAAATACTGGACTTAAGAAACACAGCTGGTTTTTACTAGGATATAATAAACCTGGGTTTATCAGTTTCTAGGGGGCTTCCCTGGCGGCTCAGTGGTAAAGAATCTGCCTGCAATGCAGGAAATGCAGGTTTGATCCCTGGGTTGGAAAAATCGCCTGTAGGAGGGCATGGCAACCCACTCCAGTATCCTTGCCTGGAGAATCCTATGGACAGAGAAGCCTGGTGGTCTAGTCCACTGGGTCGCAAACGACTAGCACATATGCACGCATCAGTATCTAGGGTCTGAGAAGTTTAAGGAAATAAACCTCTCCCACACACTGCCTCCATGTCTAATACTCTCAGTAATTGGCTACATCCTGCCTTTGCCTCCACCCACACCAGGCAGAAGTTGGCCAATTTCCTTCTCTTCCTTGACATCCCAAGAAGTATCCAGAGGCACACATTTTGTCCTTAGGTTTAGGGGAGTGTTTCCTTCCATTCGGGAAGAAATCACCATGGGGCAGCAAAACACTTTCTCTTCTTTTGCTCTGGTCCTAAATGGGAACAGGAAGCCCATTCCAAGCCAATCCAGAAAATAAACCAACCAAACAAGATGTGCTTATTGACCATCGACGTTGTAATTCAGAATGGTTAGAGAACACATAGTCCTGTGTCGTCTGATACAGCATGATCCCACCTGGTGACAGTATTAAAATATCCCACCCTTTGACAATACAGCCTGGGGAAATCAGCTACACTGTCCCTCTGCCCAATGTGACTGTGACCTGTATTCAATTTCCCTTCAGTCATATGACTCAGTGGTGTTGTTCAGCCACTCAGTCATGTCCAACTTTTTGCCACCCCATGAACTATAGCCCACCAGACTCTTCCCTCCATAAGATTCTCCAGGCAAGGATACTGGAGTGGGTTGCCAGTTCCTTCTGCAGGGGATCTTCCTGACTCTGGAGGGATTGAACTCGGGTCCCCTGCATTGGCAAGTGGATTCTTTACCACTGAGCCACCTGGGAAGCCCATTTGACTCTCTTTTGAGAGCCCATTTGACTCTCTTTGCAACCCCATGGACTGTAGCCTGCCAGGATCCTCTGTCCATGGGGATTTCCCAGGCAAGAATATTGGAGTGGGTTGCCATGCCCTCCTCCAGGGGATCTTCCTGACCCAGGGACCAAACTCGCATCTTTGGTTCACCAAATTCCATTTGGGTGCTGGTGCCCATCTCAAGCACATCAATGCCTGCCTCCCAGCTGCTGTGGAGGCTACAGTTCTGTTTGGGCCCCATGAGACATGAGAAGTTTGCTCACACGGCTGCATCTTCCAGGAGGAGACACACAGACATGCTACACAGACCAGCCCGGGCTTGGGTGAAGTGCTTCACCAGGCTTTCCTTTATCCCATCACTACCTCTTCCCATATCATCTAAGAAGCATTATTTGCATTTACTAGACATCAAGTACAAAGGGGTTTGAGGAAGCCAGTTACTGAAAGTTGTTTTAGCCCTCTTGTACTTACCCTGACCCTTTCTTAAGTTAAAAAATAATTTAAACAACCCACATTCCTAGATCATGACTCCTGCTGATCAAGAATGAGAGGCCGTTGGGAAGGCTTCCATGGCTTTAAAGTTTGGATCCCGTAGGTTCTGGTCATGCCCTGCAGTTTCAGAGAGGACCAGAAAGGCCCCTTGGCTGCCCCCCAGCTCTAAGCAGCTGCACCCCTGGCTGGGGTTGGGCTGCAGTCATACTCATTGCTATGCCCTCAGGAGGTTGGTGAGGCTGCCCTGTTCCGAACACTGTGCTCAGCCCTTTGATACAGAGTTGAAGTCAAACAGAGTGTTCAGACCAGTCATGGAGTGAGACACATAGTTCAGCCAAAGAAATGTGTTTGCAAACAATTTTAAAATACAAATTTGATCAGTACAGAGCAGTCCTCTGGAGCCAGACTTTTCAAACTCAAGTTGAGGTGCCATTACTTACTTAGTAACAATATAACTCTGGGCAACCTTTCTGAACTGTTACTCAACCTCTCTACCTTGGTTCCTTTGTCTGTAAGATGGGGTGTGTGTGTGTGTGTGTGTGTGTGTGTGTGTGTGTGTGTGTGTTCACACGCACATGTGTGTGTTTAGTTGTTCAGTCATGTCCAACTCTTTGCAACCCCATGGACTGTAGCCTGCCAGGATCCTCCGTCCATGGGGGTTTCCCAAGCAAGAACATTGGAGTGGGTTGCCATGCCCTCCTCCAGGGGATCTTCCTGACTCAGGGACCGAACTCACATCTCTTATGTCTCCTGCATTGGCAGGCAAATTCTTTACCACTAGCACCACCTGGGAAGCCCCGGTGAAAATAATGGTTCTTATCTAATAAGGTTCAATGTAGACATTAAATCTCTTTACCTGTAATTGACTTACAATATCTGTGGCCAGCATGCTGTAAGAACTCAATAAATGTGAAGTGTTCCTTCAAGTAATAACCTTGGTATTCCTTTCACTTTGATATGCTTTCTGGTTTAGGAGAGGATAGGAGGGACTTACAGCCAGCATTCAGGGGTGAGATTCTGCAGACCCTTTACCTGAAGCGATCGCGATTGCAACTGGTGAACCACTGGGGATTTTCAATGATCATTTGTTTGCAAACACGATTGTGCCTATGAGACTAGGTCGTGGCACATCATCTCTTGTGACTCCCAAGGTAGACTAGAAATATTTTTTAAAAGCAAAACAACAAAAACCACTGTACAAGTAGAATAACAGCTCATAATGTAGGTTCCAGAGCCGGGCAGCTTGAGTTTGAGATTTACAGTTTACTAGCTATGTGACCCTCTTCTCTAAACCTGTTCCTAGTCCCTGCACAAGGGAAATGACTGTGACCTGCTGTGAGAAAGCCGAGATAACAAATGTGATGTGCCTAGCAAAGTGACCAGCATGCAGGGAGTGTGCTACGAGTACAGCTATTGTTAGTTTCTTCCTTTTCATTTGTAAATAACAAAATATTTACATGGTTCAAAGATCAAAAAAATAACAAACACTGAGAAGTGTTGACTTTTCATGAGATTTGTGTTACATATAAAGTACTTAGAACACACCCTGCCTCACCTCACACTTTCCCAACAGGGAACCACCTTTTTAGTTTCCTGTGTGTCCTTCCAGTATGTGGATTAAAGCATAGAGCCGACTATAATCTTACTGTTTCTCTTTCTTTCATAAAAGGTATCATATCATATACACTATCTTGTACTTTGCTTTTCTTCTTTTACGTTTTGCAATGTATCCTGGAGACTTTTCTGCATCAGTTGAAAGGAACTTCCTCCTCTCACAAATAATTGATTTTCCATTGTATGGATATAGAGTTCAGAGAACTTGTCTTTTATTGACCAACACTTGGGTTGTTTCCAACTTTGTATTATTAATATAAGCCGTGTTGCAATGAATATCCTTATTCATATAGCATTTTGAAAATGGATAATTGTACCTGAGGATTAATTCCCAGAAGTGATTAATATATCACTGGGTCAAAAGATTTTGCTTCAAGATTTTGCTGAAATTGCCACACAGTCTTATGGGTGGGTATTATTTTGTACTTTTGTCAGCCGAGTATAAAAGTGCTTGTTTCTTTGAAGCTTTGCTGTAGGCCAAGTTTTATATTTGCAGAACTCATAGGTAAAAAATAGTATCCTTGAATAGAATTAATTTGCCTTTCTCTTCATCAGGCTATACATATTTTCATACGTTTAAAGGCTATATGCATGAATTGTTTTGTTTTCCATTAACTATATTCTTTGCCCATTTTCAGTTGAGTCTCTTAGAGATTTCTAAGATGACTTTATATATTAGTAGTCCTTCATTTCTGGTATGAATAATAATAAACATCTTTCCCAGTTTTGTCATTCATCTTTTGGCTGTATATATGGCATTTTCTAGCTGTCATATTTACTTTATTATTCATTTTTCTAACAGTTAAGAAATTCTAAACTGGGAGTTAAGAATCCAGAGAGTAGCTGGGTATGGTGGTTCTGGAGATAAACTGCCTGGGTTTGAATCCCAGCTCTGCCACCAAGAAGCTTCTATGTAACCTGAGAAAAAATATTAATTGTTATTGTGGCTTAGTTTATTATCTTTCAAGTATGATGATACTAGTAGAAGATACCTCATAAAGCTGATATAAAAATTAAATGAGATAATGAATATAAAACTTAGAAGAGATTCTGACATAAACTAAGCACTCACAAAAGTTAGCAATTATCATTCAATTTATTTTAATTAAACTTAGCAATCTGGAAAAATATCCAAACACTCATTATTTAAAAATTTAGGCCTGACTGTTAAATTGAAAATATTCAAGGAATTCCCCTGTACTCCAGTGGTTAGGAATCCGTGCTTTCACCACAGGGGTTGTGGGGTTAACCCCTGATTGGGGAAGTAAGATCCCATAAACCATGCAGCATGGCCAAAAAAAACAAAATAGAAAATATCCCAAATCTCCTTGTTGTCTCCATCTGTGTTTTCAATATCTATATTTAATACAAGTTAATAGATATTTATTTATGAACTATTCTTGGCCAAGTATGGTCTTTTATTTATTCACTCATTTAATACAGGAGTTATTTTTTGACTTTGCAACATGGGCCGGATGTTGCTTCGGGAGATATAGTGTAATACAGAGCCTGTTACTGAGGTCTCTGCCCTCAGTGAGCTTACAGTGAGGAATATCAACAAGTAAATGGCGAGAGCAATTCAGTCAAATTCTCTGAGGCCCACAGTGCTAAAGGCAACACATTCCCTGAGCCTAACCGGTCACTTGTGCACTGGCTTCATCTGCTCCAGCCTCACTAAAAACTGCTCCTTTAATTCTGCCCACTCTTCGTCATTGACAGTATCTCCCTTTGTACCAAATCGTTCCCATCAGCTTTCAGACATGTTGTAACATTTCCTTTAAATGTTGTCTCAGTCCTCAGCCTTACTCCAGACACACCACTCACTTCCAGCCTCATGGTGAGAGATGTCACCTAACCTATATTCTGACAACTCTCAAGTTTATATCCAGGATACAGATCTCTTTCCTGACCCCAATGTCCAATTACTTAGTCAACATCTCTTCCTGAAACTATCACAAGCACCCCAAACTAAACGTGTCCAGAACAGACTTACTGATTTCTCCTCCCATCCCCACCCAACCTGCACCACTACTCATCGAGTCATGTTGTCTGTGTTGTGTGAGCTCAGTCACTCGATCATGTCCTGCTCTTTGCGACCTCATGGACTATAGCCCACCAGGGTCCTCTGTCCATGGCATTTTCCTGGCAAGAATATTGAAGTGGGCTGCCATTTCCTACTCTTAGGCACCTTCCCACCCCAGGGATCGAACTTTCATCTCTTGTGTCTCCTGCATTGGCAGGTAGAGTCTTTACCACTGTGCCACCTGGGAAACCCTGCTCACCGAGTTACGAAGTCAGAACCTGGGAACCATACTTGATTCCTCTATTAGTGTCATTGCTACATGCGGTGTAACTGCATGTCTGGTTGGTATTGCCTTTAAAATACGCCTCAAATCTGCCCAATTCTCACTGTCTCTCCTGTGACCACATTGGCTCAAATCACTATCCTTTCTGCCCTGCATCCACTCTTGGACAAGAGTCAATTACCCATCCAACAACCAGGGAAATCTTTTGAAAACACACATCTGAGTGTTGCTACTGTTCTCATATTCCTCTAAGGATTCCCATCAAACTAAGGATCAAATGCAACCTCCTCGTCACAGCCAACAAGCCATGAGCGGCTCCTGCCTGTTTCTCCAAGTGCATCTCACTCTCCTTTGTGGTCACTCTGCTCCATTTGCTGTACCTCCAACATGCCATCTCAGGCCCTTTGCACTTACTCCTTTAGCACAGAACACTCTTCTTCTTCCAGACCTTCACATACTTTCTCTCTGAATTCATTCAGGTATCAAAACAAATAGCAGTTCCTGTTATCTTTTTTTTTTTTTTTTTTTTTTTCTGTGTAACAAATCATTACAAAACAAGAGCTTAAAACAATACCAATTATTTCTTTGACTTGAGTTCGGCGTTGATGTGGCTCAGCTGAGTGATTGTCGTGGATCTCGCACATGGGTGTAGGCAAATGTGGTTGGGGCTGGGGTCATCTTGACAACTTCACTCATGTTTGTCACTTGAGCTGGGAAGACCCAAGCAGCTGGGGGACTAGAGCAATTGATTCTCCTTAGAAATCTCTGTGTGTATGTGTGTGTGTGTATACACACGTACGTGTGTACTTTCCACAGGGTGGGCTTAGGATAGCTGGCTTCATACATATTGGAAAAAAGGCTCCCAGGGCCAGTGTCTTTAGATAAACCAGCAGAATTTGCATGGGCTTCACTAACCTAGCCTTAAAAGTCATACAGTCTCACTTCCCCTGTGTTCTACTCATCAAAGGCATTGACAAAGACACCACCAGCTTCAAAAGGGGTCACATAGATCCTATCTTTGATAGTCTTAACATGAAAAACTTTGTGAACGCATTTGTAAAGCACCACCATGGACAGAGGAGCCTGGCAGGCTACAGTCCACGGGGTCGCAAAGAGTCAGACATGACAAGTGGCTGAGCACACCTTCTCTGAGAGGGTTCAGTCACCTCCCTCTGCAAGAATCCCCCACCTCCACCCCAGCCTATGGCACTTTTTGTCCTCTTACCCTGGTTTATTTTCCTCCACAGCTCACATCTCTTAACTGATACTGCATATTGCATTTTTAGGATACTCTTTTATTGTATCTCGC
Organism: Neotragus pygmaeus; assembly: GCA_006410875.1. Taxonomy (NCBI): domain Eukaryota; kingdom Metazoa; phylum Chordata; class Mammalia; order Artiodactyla; family Bovidae; genus Neotragus; species Neotragus pygmaeus. The sequence continues at coordinate 2,190,010 of SJYV01034183.1, forward strand.
CCACTGGAACATAGGCTCCATGATAGTCAAGATGTTATCTTGTGGCCCCAGTCACCAGGACAATTCCTGACACAGAGCAGATCCTCCATAAATATTACTGAATGTTGGCTCATTGGGAGTACATGAGAGAAGCTCTTAACTAACAGTTGGGAAACCAGGAGATGACCTGAAATTTTCGAGTAGTGACCACTGCCGTTATATTTTTTTCTTCAACCTGATGAACCACAGGAAATAAACAAGCTGGAGGATCCATGGGTTAAGAATGCAGCCCTGTTAGTTTATATTTCTTCACTCAAAGGAGCCACATTGTCTTATTTATTGACAAAAGGATTCCTTGCTACAGCAGGCGTTTTCTTGCCTGGGCCCACCACGAAGTGTCCTGGGGTGTGAACTACTCTCCTGAGGTTTTCATTTTCTGAAGCTGGAAACCTTTCTTCATGGCAGGGAGACACAACCAGGTGTACATCAGTGGCTCTTCATTTAATTCATTTCTGGTCCAGATTTAGACCCCCTGCCAAGTTGATGTACATCTCTTTGATCTAGGAAATGACTTTCAAGCTGAGATTGAAACACTTGGAAGTAGGCTTTACTTGATAAACACATTTCATCTAAGAATCCAGAAAATGCATTATAAATACTTCTCTCAGACTGATAGCTCAGCACGGTGAAAGGCAGGTTGTAGCCTTTGTACAGACGCAGTCTTTTTGCTACAAAAGATTGTCTGTCTAGTGAGTTAAAGGGTCTGGGGACGGGGTACTGGGCACAAAATGAGCTATCCAAGATTACTCACCTTCTTTCTTAATATGTATGGAGTGCTTTCATTTCAATAACACATTCCTCTTCCATAATCTGTTATTTCCTCCTAATAACTCCCTCAAGCCCTACCTTTATTTTGCCTCTAAATATCCAGGTATCTGGTGCAGTGAAGGCAAAACATTCAGGTGTTCACACACTTTTCAGTAATTTTCAGTTTTGTTTAATTTGACAGAATTTATATATTGGACTGGCCAAAAAGTTCATCTGGGTGTGAACTTCATGGCTAACCTGAATATAAGCTTTAAAAATACATCCAGGCAAGACTAGATAGCCTAATTGCTGACCTTTACCTGGAGCTGCTTTATTTAAAAAATAAATATATTCTTATTAACTTAATGTATCTCTAAATGTCTAACAATCATCAGACTATTACATCCATAAACTGTGGAATAAGCTATGACTCTTTAATTTCGAAGAGGATTTGAGGTGGGGAGAAAAGATAGCATAAGAGAGGAAGTGAAAGTGTAGCTGTGGCTCAGTGGCAAAGAACACACTTGCCAATACAGGAGATGAGGATTAGATCCCTAGATGGGGAAAATCCTCTGGAGAAGGGNTAATTTCGAAGAGGATTTGAGGTGGGGAGAAAAGATAGCATAAGAGAGGAAGTGAAAGTGTAGCTGTGGCTCAGTGGCAAAGAACACACTTGCCAATACAGGAGATGAGGATTAGATCCCTAGATGGGGAAAATCCTCTGGAGAAGGGAAATGGAAACCCACTCCAGTATTCTTGCCTGGAGAATCTCACAGACAGAGGAGCCTGGGGAGCTATAGTCCATGGGGTCACAAAAGAGCTGGACATGACTTAGCAATTAAATAACAGCAGGAAAGAGTGGCGAGACAGAGATTCTTAACCCAGTTTTGCTACTAACTGTCAAACTTTGAATAAGCAGAATAATTTTCTGTTTTTAGGTTCCTGTCTGTAAAATATAACTGATAACTCCTGTAGAATTTACCCTCAGTGGTAAAATAAAGATTTTTTTTTTTTTTTTTGAGAAAATAAGCTTTGGAAATGGTCTAGAAAAAGTAGTGGAAAACATAAAACACTGCTTAATCAAAAAACTTTTATTAAGTGTTATGGGCTGAATTGTGTCCCTCCAAAATTTGTATGCTGAAATTCTAACTCCCAGTACCTCAGAATGTGACTGCATTGGGGAGTCATTAGGGCAGGGCCCCAATCCACTATAACTGGTGTCCTTATAAGAAGAGTGACTGTGAACACACAAAGGTACCAAGGAAAGATCAAATGAAGACACAGGAAGAAGACCTTCACCTACAAACAAGGAGAGAGGCCTCAGAAGAATTCAACACTGCAGACACCTATACATTTCTGTTGTCTAAGCCTGTGTACTTTGTTATGGCAGTCCTAGCACTTTCCCTTTTCACTTTCCTGCATTGGAGAAGGCAATGGCAACCCACTCCAGTGTTCTTGCCTGGAGAATCCCAGGGGCGGGGAAGCCTGGTGGGCTGCGGTCTATGGGGTCACACAGAGTCAGAAACGACTGAAGCGACTTAGCAGCAGCAGCAGCAAACAAAAAAATACACTGAGCTTGACATTTAGAGAAGTGTAAGTCCTTCTGAGGCAAGAGTGGGATCTGTGAAGACCTACCCATGGGACCAGGTTGGATCATTCAGAGGATGAATTGAAATCATGGTCTAGGAGGGCAATAAAAGATCAAAGGCAAACATCTGGTGCTCTAAGTCCAAAGTGTAAGTCAATTCGTGTGCACATCGTTAATGCGGGGCTACTATTAATGTGAAGGATGTTAGAGAAACTTCCATAGTCAATACCAGTATCACGGGAGCAGAGTCCTAGTCACTGATGTGTGACATCATGAACAGCCTTTCTGGTTGGTCCCCAGTACTGACTGCACTCTAGGATTGCCAAACAAAAGACTGTAAGTCACTCTACAGTATTTGCAGTGAGTTTTACCTTCCATTCATAATCCCCAAGTCTGTACCATACTCTCCGAATGAGTTACTCACTGAAGCTGGTCTCAATAGCAGGTGAGAAAGATTAAGGTGTCATGTTGTTCAGTCTCCCAGTTGTGTCCAACTCTTTGTGCCCCATAGATTGCAGCACCCCAGGCCTCCCTGTCCCTCACCATCCCCTGAAGTTTGCCCAAGTTCATGTCCATTTTATCTGTGATGCCATCCAGCCATCTCATCCTCTGATGCCCTCTTCTTCTTCTGCCCTCAATTTTTCCCAGCATCAGGGACTTTTCCAATGAGTCAGCTGTTCACATCAGATGACCAAAATACTGGAGCTTCAGCTTCAGCATCAGCCCTTCCAACAAGTATTCAGGGTTGTTTTCCCTTAAGATTGACTGGTTTGGTCTCCTTTCTGTCCAAGGGACTTTCAGGAATCTTCTCCAGCACCGCAGTTTGAAGGCATCGATTCTGCACTTTGCCTTCTTTACAGTACAGCTCTCACAACTGTACATGACCACTGGAAAGACCATAGCCTTGACTATATGGACATTTGTCAGCAGAATAGTGTCTCTGCTTTTCAACACACTATCTAGGTTTGTCATAGCTTTCCTGTCAAGAAGCAATAGCCTTTGATTTCATGGCTCCAGTACTATCTGCAGTGATTTTAGAGCTCAAGACGAGAAAATTTGTCACAACTTCCACCTTCTCCCCTTCTATTTGCCATGAAGTAATAGGTCTGTATGCCATGATCTTTGTTGTTTCAATATTTAGTTTTAAGCCAACTCTTTCACTCTCCTCCTTCACCCTCATCAAGAGGTTCTTTAGTTCCTTTTCGCTTTCTGCCATTAGAGTGGTATCATCCACATATCTGAGATTGTTGATGTTTCCCCCGCCTAACTTGTTTCCAGCTTATAACTCATCCAGCCCGGCATTTCTCGTGATGTGCTCAACATATAGATTAAACAAACAGGGTGACAGCAGACAGCCCTATCGTGCTCCTTTCTCAATCTTGAACCAATCAGTTGTTCCACACAGGGTTCTAACTGTTGCTTCTTGACCTGCATACAGGTTTCTCAGGAGACAGGTAAGATAGTCTGATATTCCCATCTCTTTAAGAGTTTTCCACCATTTGTTATGATCCACAATCAAAAACTTTGGCATAGTAGATAAAAAAGAGATGGATGTTTTTCTGGAATTCCCTTGCTTTCTCTATGATCCAGCAAATGTGGCAACTTGATCTCTGGTTCCTCTGCCTTTTCTAAACTCAGTTTGGACATCTGGAAGTTCTTGGTTCACATAATGCTGAACCCTAGCAGGCCAGATTTTAAGCATGACCTTGCTAGCATGGAAAATGAGTGCAATTGTCCAATAGTTAGAACATTCTTTAGTACTACCCTTCTTGGGAATTGGGATGAGGATTGACCTTTTCCAGTACTGTGGCCACTGCTGGGTCTTCTAGATTTGCTGACATATTGGGTGCATAATGTGTCATACCACTGACATATTTAGGGTGTTATTTCTAAAATGAAGGAATTAATCTCTTTGGGGAAGACACTGAAATAAAATGCTAACATGATATTCTAAGTAAGTGATACATACAAAAAAGACAGGAACAAATAATCCAGTTGAAGGCAACAGGCCTAACTAATACTAGAAAGGCTAGATTTGTAGATTACAAAGATCCGTAAGTACATTAGTAGGTAAAGCCTAGAATGATTCCTAAAACCAGTGATAAACCAGTGCAGTGACTCAGGTAAGTGGTGATCTCAAGCTTGGGTTATGCAATGTAATGGACACCCCCTTACACCCCAGATTTCATAGATATCCACCAGATAGTGCCAAGCTGTTTTTTTCAACTTCATGTGAATGTGAGAATAATCTGGGATACTTTTAAAAGACATTGGTGCCTGAAGCCCATCCTTAGAAAGCTTGATTTAATTAGTGTGGAATGGGGGATTATAATTTTACAATTCCTATTTTCACTATTAGAGGATTATGATATACAATCAGTATTGAGACCTTCCTGTTTCTCTAAGTCATAAAGGTGCATCCGCCATTGCCTCTTGATTAGGGCTGGTCAGTTCCAGACGAGGATTTAGTTTAATGGAAAAGTTCTCACAGAGAATTTTTCAGCCACGTGGTCTTAAATAGATGTAAATATTCAAACTTCCATGAAATCAGGTTCTTTAAGGAGTTTTGGCAGCTTGTCTTAAATGTTTTTAACCTGTACTTTTAGAAGACTGAAGCTTATCAAGTGTCCTGATTTTCTGAATGATATAGGCGAAAGTCAGACGTACAGAAATGGTATCTTTAGTCATGAAGGTTGCTGAATGACAAGCAAGCCTTGTAAGAATATAATATAAGTGGTTCATCAATAGATCAGAGCCTAGAGAAACACAGACCTGAGACTGTCCTAGACCAAAGACCAAGAACTTTCTTCTTTTTCATGTACTTATTCATTTATTCATTCATAAAACATTTGCTGAATACCTAGTATGTTCCAGACACTTGATATGCAAGCTGAGCAAGACTGAGAATTTCCGTAGCTCACTGATGTTTTTATCTAGGACTTAAGTTCTGTTAGTTGGAGGATGGTGGTTTCTGTTTTATTTTGTTTGGTTGTTTTGGATACTATTGTATCCTTAAAGCTTAGCAAATAGTTGACAATATATATTTGATGAATGAATAAAAAAGTGAATAGATAAATTGATTAAATGAAATATGTCATTGCAAAGGCACTTATGATATAGGGAAGAACAAGATGCTATAAGAATATGTACATGGAAAAGTAAATTAAATGAAAGGTTAGGGGAAGTTCTCTGAGGAAAAAATCTATGTTGAAAATAAGATCAGTGCGGTGAATAAGAAACAGTAGATTTAAAAGCCTAAAGATTTGAGAAAATGTGCTTATCTTGGGCCTTGAAGGCAATGCAAAAGAATGCTCAAACTACCACACAGTTGCACTCATCTCACATGCTAGTAAAGTAATGCTCAAAATTCTCCAAGCCAGGCTTCAGCAATA
>SJYV01034183.1:2205783-2230793 GCA_006410875.1 Neotragus pygmaeus
TTCAACTTCAGCATCAGTCCTTCCAATGAATATTCAGGACTGATTTCCTTTAGGATTGACTGGTTTGATCTCCTTGCAGTCCAAGGGACTGTCAAATGTCTTCTCCAACACCAAAGTTCAAAAGCATCAATTCTTTAGCACTCAGCTTTCTTTATGGTCCAACTCTCACATCCATACATGACTACTGGAAAAATCGTAGCCTTGACTAGACCTTTGTTGGCAAAGTAATGTCTTTGTTTTATAATATGCTGTCTAGGTTGGTCTGTGTTACGGCTCAGCTGGTAAAGAATCCGCCTGCAATGTGGGAGACCTGGGTTCAATCCCTGGGTGAGAAGATCCCCTGGAAAAGGGAAAGGCTACCCACCCCAATATTCTGGCCTGGAGAATTCCATGGACTGTATAGTCCATGGGGTCGCAAAGAGTCAGACAGGACTGAGCAGCTTTGACTTTCACTTTCAGGTTGGTCTGTGTAGCTAGTTGACTGCAAACATCACACAGTTCACATATCCAAACCTTATATCCCATCTTATTCCCAATCCTCTGTTTCTTGCTCTTGAATTCTCTACTTGGTAAAAGAAACAATATCTTCCTAATCATTAAACTCAGAAGTCTGGAAATCTTCCTAAAGACCTCTACAGGTGCATCTCCCTCAAAGCCCACAACATGTGATCAGTCTGCAAGTTTCATTATTTTGTAAAGTCTCTCATCTCTGTTTCTTCTTCCCCATTCCCACTACCATGCCCACTGCCTTGGGCTCTCATCATTTCCATCTGGGCTCCTATTAGTCCTCCTATCAGTATGAGACCTCTAGTTTTGCTCAGTTTCAATTCATTCCACTCACTTCAGTATGAAGATATATGATAAATCTGACCTTATCACTCTGGTGCTTAAATTTGGTGTTGTTTGCCTATAGCCTTCCAGATAATGATCAATTTCCCTGGCAGGGAGGAAAAGGTCATTCTTCATCTGGCTTTTAATGGCCACACCACCCTCAGCTTTCTCCTCTGAATCTTTTCTTTTGGTTAGATGCCTCTTCTGCAAATTATGCAATAGCCTTTGCTTTTTCTTTCTGTTCAGGTGTTGATTTTGCTGTATCCTATCTACCTTTAGTTGAGTTTCCAGTCATTTTATTTACCATAGAATCCTGAGAAACTAACATCATATATCCTGCTAAATAAATAATTGTCTGTTCAGTCATTCAGTGATGTCTGACTCTTTGCAACCCCATGGATTATAGCCCACCAGCCTCCTCTGAACATGAGATTTTCCAGATAAGAATAAGATTTTCCAGATAAGAATAGTGTAGTGGGTTGCAGTTCCTCCTCCAGGGAAATAAATGATTACTGGATTAGTAAATAAATACATGCAGAATACTGACACTCTTGCTTTAGAAAGCAAATGCTTTTTTTAAAGGAGGGAATAACCCATATTCCAGTGAACATATAATTGGAATTGCCATTAAAATTGACAGGAAGTGAAAATAGGCTTAATAAACATTCCAACTACTCTCTCTACAGGCAGTTTGAACCCATTTAGAAAACTTTGCAGTGAACAAATAAAATTTATTATATATTTACATGCTAGTTTATTTGTTATGTATTGATGTTCTTGGGAAACAAGTAAGACTATGCCTATAGAAGCTGCTATTTTGAAAGAAACTATAGTCTACAATGAACTTATTGTGGATTTAAATATGGAGTCATAGGTAGGAGTCAAATTATGAAGATACTCATATGCCATACTAAGTAACTTGGGCATAATCCTGAGGATGTTAAAGGAACCACTAAGGAGCATAACATGGTCTTTGTGTTTTGAGGAGATGAGTTTTGGGGGGACAACAACAGAGGTAATAACTAAAGAAGGCTTTTTTATGGTCCAAGGAGACGATGAAAAACTGAACTGCATCTGTAATACTAGAGGCAGAGAATAAGATATGAGATGCAGTTCAGTCTTAAGAACTAACAGTTCAGTAATGAATTGGAGACAGTAGAGCATAAGGTCAAGTGCTCAGTTCTGAATAAGACTTCTTGGGTTTGAATTCTGATAAATTCCTTCACTTACCATCCACATGACTCCAGGCAAATTAATTATCTTTCCTGAATCTCAGTTTCTTATCATAAAGTGGGGTAATAATAATACACACTTCATAGGAATTTGGAAAAGGTTCAGTTCAGTTCAGTCGCTCAGTCGTGTCCAACTCTTTGCAACCCCATGAATTGCAGCATGCCAGGCCTCCCTGTTCATCACCATCTCTCAGAGTTCACTCAGACTCGCGTCCATCGAGTCCGTGATGCCATCCAGCCATCTCATCCTCGGTCGTCCACTTCTCCTCNATTGCCATTTCCTTCTCTAATGCATAAAAGTGAAAAGTGAGAATGAAGTCGCTCAGTCGTATCCGACTCTTAGCGAACCCATGGACTGCAGCCCACCAGGCTCCTCCGTCCATTGAATTTTTCAGGCAAGAGTACTGGAGTGGGGTGCCATTGCCTTCTCCTATATTATGCCTAATTGTATAATTTTCTTTTTAACTTTTGTATTGTGGTATAGCCTATTAACAATGTTGTGATAGCTTCAGGTGAACAGTGAAGGGACTCAACCATACATATGTACATGTATCCATTCTCCCCCAAACTCCCCTGCCACATAACATTGAACAGAGTTCCATGTGCTATACACTAGGTCCTTGTTGATTATCTGTCTTAAATATAGCAGTGTATACATGTCCATCCCAAACTCCCTAACTATCCCTTCCCTCCATCTGCCCCCCAATCCCCAGCAACAATATAACTGTTTTTTATAGGTCAGTACATTGCCTCTATTCACATGCACACTCACTCAAAGAGGGCAGTTGGAAAATCCTTGAAGTCATTCAGCAGCTATTTAATTGTGGACTTATTATGTGGCCAGGCATTGTTCTAGGTGCTTAGAATACATTTGTGAACCAAACTAACAAAGATTTTTTTTCTCATGGAGCTGAAAGTTTAGCAGGGAAGATAGATTAAAAATAAGCATAACAGCAAAAAAGGGAAGGACAGCGAGGCCTGGTGTGCTGCGATTCATGGGGTCGCAAAGAGTCGGACACGACTGAGTGACTGAACTGAAGGCAATAGCAACCCACTCCAGTACTCTTGCCTGGAAAATCCCATGGATGAAGGAGCCCGGTAGGCTGCAGTCCATGGGTTTGCTAAGAGTCGGGCACGACTGAGCAACTTGACTTTCACTTTTTACTTTCATGCATTGGAGAAGGAAATGGCAACCCACTCCAGTATTCTTGCCTGGAGAATTCCAGGGACAGAGGAGCTTAGTGGGCTGCTGTCTATGGGGTCGCACAGAGTTGGACATGACTGAAGTGACTTAGCAGCAGCAGCAGCATAGACTATTTAAAAAATTACATATGCTGTAGAATAAAATGAAGAGAGAGTAGAGTGGCATAAGGCAATTAGGAGTCCTGGGCAGATGGCAGTATTTAAAAAGAAACTTAGGGGACTCCACTGGTAGTTCAGTGATTAAGCATTTGCCTTCTAATGCAAAGAACTTGGGTTCAATACCTAGACAAGAAAATAAAATCCACATGCCACTGGGCAGCTAAGTTTGCACACTACAACTACTGATCCTGTGCACAACTAGAGAAGCACATTTACTGCAATGAAAACCCAGCTCAGCACAAAAAAATTAAAATAAAAATTAATAAGAAGTTTAGGATAGGCTTCACTGAGAAGATAAGATCTGAATAAAGAGTTGAAGGAGAGGAAATAGTCAAATATAACTGGCAGAAGGATCTATTAAAGATGAGTCCCTAAGATGGGAAGATACTTGCACATTGGGCCAAAGTAAACCAGCAGGAGAAAAAGTTAGTGAGGTTACCTTGAATCAGATAATAAAAGGCCTCACAGACTGTGATAAGAGTTTGATTTTTTTCAATGAGTGACATGAGGGACCATTGGAATGTTTTCAATAGAAGACTGACATATTTTCATATATTTTAAATGACTACTCTGGATATTGTTGGGACAAGATTATGAAAGTTAGTAGCAAAAGCAAGAAGATTTGTTAAAACCTATTGGAAAAATCTAGGTGAGAGATGATGGCATTTCAGAAAAGGACAGTTTTAGAGTCAAACATGACTCAGTTTTTGCTCTGAGAAACCAGAAGAATGGAGTTGCTATCAGCTGAGATGGAGAAAATTTCAAGTAGAGCAGGTTTGAAGACCAGTAGTTAAGTTTTAGATTATGTTTGAGATGTCTATTCGACATTCCATTGGCAACATAAAGTAGTAAGTTGATGTTATGAGTCTGACATTAGGGAAGGAGGTTGGAATTAAGCTTTGAGAAAGTGAAATTTGCTCAGTCATGTCTGACTCTTTGAGACCCCATGGACTATACAGTCCATGAAATTCTCCAGGCCAGAATACTGGCCTTTCCCTTCTTCAGGGGATCTTCCCAACACAGGGATCAAATCCAGGTCTCCCACATTGCAGGTAGATTCTTTACCAGCTGAATCACAAGCTGTTAATAAATAGATGGTGCTTAAAGTCATAGGATTTAATATTGCATAAGGATGAGGAACGTTAGGTCCAATGAATCAAGGTAAATTGGACGTGGTCAAACAGAAGAGGACAAGATTGAACACTGACATCTTAGGAATCAGTGAACTAAAATGGATGGGAATGGGCAAATTTAATTCAGATGACCATTATATCTACTACTGTGGACAAGAAGCCCTTAGTAGAAATGAAGTAGACCAAACAGTCAAGAAAAGAGTCTGAAATGCAGTACTTGGGTACAATCTCAAAAATAGAATAATCTCAGCTTGTTTCAAAGGCAAACCGTTCAACATCACAGTAATCCAAGTCTGTGCCCCAACCATTAAAGCCAAAGAAGCTGAAGATGACTGGTTCTATGAAGACCTACAATGCCTTCTTAGAACTGACACTTAATGTCAGATGTCCTTTTCATCATCAGTTCAGTTGCTCAGTCATGTCCAACTCTTTGCAGCCCCATGGACTGCAGCATGACAGGCTTCCCTGTCCATCACCAACTCCTGCAACTTGCTCAAACTCATGTCCATTGAGTCAGTGATGCCATCCAACCATCTCATCCTCTGTCATCCCCTTCTCCTCCTGCCTTCAATCTTTCCCACATCAGGGTCTTTTCTAATGAGTCAGTTCTTTGCATCAGTTGGCCAAAGTACTGGAGCTTCAGTTTCAGCATCAGGCTGTCCAATGAATCATAGGACTGATTTCCTTTAGGATTGTTTGGTTTGATCTCCCTTTCATCATAGGGGTTTAGAAGGCAAAAGTAGGAAGTCAAGAGACATCCAGAATAACAGGCAAGTTTGGCCTTGGAGTACAAAACAAAGCAGGGCAAAGGCTAACAGAGTTTTGTCAAGAGAACACACTGGTCATAGCAAACACCCTTTTCCAGCAACTCAAGAGATGACTCTACACATGGACATCACCAGATGGTCAGTACCAGAATCAGATTGATTATGTTCTTTGCAACCAAAGATAGAGAAGCTCTATGCAATCAGCAAAAACAAGACCTGGAGCTGATTGTGACTCAAATCATGAGTTTCTTATTGCAAAATTCAGGTTTAAAAGGAAGAAAGTAGAGAAAACCACTATGTCATTCAGGTATGACCTGAATCAAATCCTTTATGATTATACAGTGGAACTGATGAATAGATCAAGGGATGAGAGCTGATAGAGTGCCTGAAGAACTATGGATGGAGGCTTATAACATTGTACGGGAGGCAGTGACCAAAACCATTCCAAAGAAAATAAATGCAAGAAGGTGAACTGTTTGTCTGAGGAGGCTTTACAAAGCTGAGGAAAGAAGAGAGGATAAAGGCAAAGGAGAAGGGGAAAGATATATCCAACTGAACGCAGAGTTCCAGAGAATAGTAAGGTGAGCTAAAAAGGCCTTCTTAAATGAACAGTGCAAAGAAATAGAGGAAAGCAGTAGAATGGGAAAGACTAGAGATCTATTCAGGAAAATTGGAGAAATCAAGGGAACATTTCATGCAAGGGTGGGCACAATAAAGGAAAGAAATGGTTAAGACTTAACAGAAGCAGAAGAGATTAAGAAGAGGTGGCAAGAATACAGAAAAGAACTATACAAAAAAAGGCCTTAATAACCCAGATGGTGTCACTTATCTAAGGCTGGACATCTTGGAGTGTGAAGTCAAGTGAGATTTAGGAAGCATTACTACAAAAAAGCTGGTGGAGGTGATGAAATTCCAGCTGAGCTATTTCAATTCCTAAAAGATATTGCTGTTAAAGTGCTGCAATTTCAGGAAATTCAGGGAACTCAGCAGTGGCCACAGTACTGGAAAATGTCATTTTCCATTCCAATCCCAAAGAAGGACAATGCAAAAGAATGTTCAAACTACTGTAAAATTGCACTCATTTCACATGCTAGCAAGGTTATACTAAAAACCCTTCAAGCTATGCTTCAGCAGTCCATGAACTGAAAAATTCCAGATGAACAAGCTGTGTTTCAAAGAGGCAGAGGAACCAGAGATCAAATTGCCAGCATCAGTTGGATCATGGAGAAAGCAAGGGAATTCTAGAAAAACATCTATTTCTCCTTCATTGACTATGCCAAAGCCTTTGACCTTGTAGATCACAGCAAACTGTGGGAAATTCTTATATAGTTGGGAGTATCAAACCACCCTACCCATCTCCTGAGAAACCTGTATATGTGTCAAGCAGCAAGAGTTAGAACTTTACATGGAACAACTGACTGCTTCAAAATTGGGAAAGGAGTACAAAAAGGCTATATATTGTCACCCTGCTTATTTAACTTATATGCAGAGTACATCATGTGAAATGCTGGGCTAGATGACTCACAAGTTGGAATCAAGATTGCTAGGAGAAATATCAACAACCTAAGATACGCAGATGATACCACTGTAAGAGCAGAAAGTGAAGAGGAAATAAAGAGCTTCTTGATAAGGATAAAAAGGAGAGTTAAAAAGCTGGCTTGAAACTCGACATGAAAAAGCTAAGATCATGGCATCTGATCCATCACTGCATGGCAAGTAGAAGGGGAAAAGAAGAAGTGATAGATTATCTTTCCTTGGGCTCCAAAATCACTGCAGAAGTTGACCGCAGCCATGAAATTAAAAGACACTTGCTCCTTAGGAGGAAAAACTATGACAAACCTAGACAGCATAGAGAGATCACTGTGCTGACAAAAGTCCATATAGTCAAAGCTATGATTTTTCCAGTAGTCATGTATGGATGTGAGAGTTCAACCACAGAGGAGGCTGAGAGCCGAAGAATTGATATTTTGGAACTGTGGTGCTGCAGATGACTCTTGAGACAGCAAGAAGATCTAACCAGTCAATCCTAAAAGAAATCAATCCTGAACATACATTGGAAGGACAGTTAGTAAAGTTGAGGCTCCAATACTTTGGCCACCTGATGAGAAGAGCCCACTCATTTCCCTGACATTGGGAAAGATTGAGTGCAATAGGAGAAGTAGGTGGCAGAGGATGAGATGGTTAGATAGCATCCCCAACTCAATGCTGATGAATTTGAGCTAACTGTGGAAGATGGTGGAAGACAGAGAAGTCTGGTATGCTACAATCCATGGATCCCATAGAGTGAGACACAATTAAGCAACTGAACAACAGAATATATAGATGGTGCTTTAAGTTGTAGGCCTTGGCGAGACCACTAAAAAATTAGTGTGGTTAGAAAAGGGAAGATCAAAGACTAAACTCAAGAAATTTCAATAGAAAGTGGTCGGGGCAACGAGGAGTGAAGGAAAGAAGAATGTAGCCAGGGTAATGCCATAGAACCTAATTACTCAAAATGTGTTCTATGACCAGTAGAAGCAATGTCACTGGGAAGTTAGGATCTCAGACCCTACAACACTCAAAGTGTGTTCTGTGACCAATAGAAGCAATGTCACTGGGAAGTTAGGATCTCAGACCCTACAACAAAACTACTGAGTGAGAAATGCATTTTGACAAGATTCTCTAGATATTTATACTGTATGGTATGAGAAGCACTATTCTAGATGGCAAAAAAGAAAAGAGTGATGAACTGTGTCAAATGTATATATGAAAGAGGATATATAGACTTGACCACTGGCTTTAGCATTGTGAAGATCACTGGCACCTTCAGAAGAGGTTTTGAATAAAAGAGAAGTTTTGTTGGGAGTGGAGAGGGCAGCAGCATGACTGGGTTAGATTTAAGAGAAAATGGGAAGAGAAGAATTGGGAACAACCAGACTAGAAAACTCTTTAAAGGAATTTTGCTTCTAACTGGGCTTCCCTGGTAGCTCAGCTGATAAGGAATCCTGCAATGCAGGAGACCCCTGCATTCAGGTCTGAATGCAGGTTCAATTACTGGGTTGGGGAGATTTCCTGGAGAAGGGAGAATACTACCCACTCCAGTATTCTTGAGCTTCCCTGGTGGCTCAGATGGTAAAGAATCAAGCCACAATGTGGGAGACCTGGGTTCAATATCTGGGTTGGGAAGATCCCCGGAAGAGGACATGGCAGCCACTCCAGAATTCTTGCCTGGAGAATCTTCATGGACAGAGGAGGCTGGTGGTTTACAGTCCATGGAATTACTAAGAGTCAGACATGACTAAGAGACTAAACACAACGAGGGCAAAGAAATGGATGTCAAATGGTCAGACAAGTAAAACCAAGAAATTATTTTTATTCCCTTAAGATGGAAGAAACAAGAATGGATTTGGATGGGAATGATCTAAGATCTATCTCTAACATAAGCTGAACCAAAGAATATAATGTCTTTCTGACAGGACACACCTCTCAATTTTAGCAAATGAAAAGAAATTCAAATATGTTTTGTGCATCTTTGAGATTCTGTTAAGAATGATTATGCAATTCACCAAATGGAAAACATATAAATATGGAATAAGTTTCTTTAAGATTCTTGTTAGATACTGAATCACCCAGTATCAGTTGAAGTTAAGTCCCGCAGTATAAACAGTTGTGCTTCTAAAACATAAAAAATTTGCTGTGATATTCATACATACCAAGATTCACCTTAAAAAAATAATAATAAAATGTTTTAAACTCCTATGCAATCAACACGTGTTCACCACAACTACAGCAGGAAAATTTTAAAAGAACCTTCCACATAATCATGGGATCTCAATTGTGGTTTAGTTTTGCCTGGAACAGTCTATAGCATTGAATCACACATAGCTCTTTGTCGCTGCCCCAGTTTTCCTTGGGAAATGTAAGCCATCATCCCTGGGAACATTTAAGTGCTGAGGTGTTTAGATTGACTTGAAAACTACTTCTTCAAATATTGTCTGTCATTCCCTGTTGTCAAAGATTCAGAGAACTTAGGAGAAGGCACAGAAAGGCCTGAGACCCAGGTTTTCAGTATCAATCTTTGCCACAGATTTGAGGAAAATAATTTGATACCTTTGAATCCCAGTTTCCTTGTATGTAAAATAAGATTGGGCTTCATATATAATGTCTACGTATCCTTCCATTGTTAACATTTTAAGTCACCTTTGTGAGGTATAATTTACATAAAATAAAATGAAAATATTTTAGCATATAGTTCCATGAGTTTTGACTGTTTGTAACCACCTCCTCAAACAAATGCAAAATATTTCCATCACCTCAAGAAATTCCCTCGTGCCCTTTGAATCAATCCCCTACCACCTAGGAGGCAACTGCTGACCAGATTTCTCTGACCACAGCTTAGTTTCACCTATTCTAGAATTGTATACATTGTATTTTATATAAATACAATAGAGTCAGAGAGTATATGGGCTTCCCAGGTATCACTGGTGGTAAAGAACCCTCCTGCCAATGCAGGAGCATAACAGACAGGTTCAATCTCTGGGTTGGGAAGATCCCCTGGAGGAAGGTATGACAACCCACTGCAATATTCTTGCCTGGAGAACCCCATGGACAGAGGAGCCTTGCAGGCTTTAGTCCATAGGATTGCAAAGAGCTGGACGTGACTGAAACAACCATACACAAACGCACGCATACAGTATAAACTCTTTGGTGTATATTTCACTCAGGAAAATATTTTTGAGATTTATTTGTATTGTTGCCTGTATCAGTAGTTCATTCCCTTTTATTGCTAACTAGTATTTTGTTGTGTGAATAGACTACAATTTGTCTATTAATTCTCTTGTCAGTGGACATTTGTCATTTCCCATTTCTAGCTATTCTGCTCAAAGTTGCTATAAAAGCCTCTTACAGATCTTTTTGTGAGCTGCTCTTACTGATCTTACGTAGAAATGAATTTGCTGGCCATGGGAGTGTTGACCTTTTTTAGAAACTACCAAACAGTTCTCCAAAGTGATTGTACCATTTACCCTTCCACTAGCAATGCATGAGAGTTCTATTTTCTGTACATCTTCATCAACACTTTTGACAGGATTTTAATTTTGTCATTCAAATGGGTTAAAGTGTTACCTTGCTGTCATGGCTAAAAAGCATACTGACTATGAAAATTCTAAATTTTGTGAGTTTTGAATTTGAAATAAAGGTGATAAAATTCATGTTTCTTTTCTTCTGCTCTGCAATAAAGGAAAAAATGTTTCTGCATGTAAAAGGAAAAGTTCACCTGGGAAGATTTGTGATGAGAAGTCGGGATGTCATGCTGCAAACAACTTTCTTGGATTCTATAAATGCTCTACCGACTACTTATGAAAAGGGGGAATATTTTGCATTTTTGGAAACCTATGGAACCCACTACAGTAGCTCTGGGTCTCTTGGAGGACTCTATGAACTAATATATGTTTTGGATAAAAAGTCCATGGCGCAGAAAGGTATACTGAGAAATAGAGCTCTAGCTTCCAATGTTGTTTGAATCAACCACTGTTTCTAGCACTAACCTCTTCCAGTGGTTAGCACTAAAAATAGTGGTAGAGTTCTATAACCTGCTTCTTTGAAAAAATTCTTTCCCTGCCTTTTGGCCTCTAAAATCTTATCAAACAGCAAGTTGACTTCCACCTCAAACAAGATCATTTGGCCATGTACTACTCAGCAAGGCTACTGAGAAATGCACAAATTCATATTGCAAGATAATGTTATTCAGTGATGCTGCTTTTAGTGAAGCGCTATTTACAAAAGGCTTTCCAGGTGGGGCTAGTGGTAAAGTACCCACCGCCAATGCAGGAGACCTAAGAGATGCAGCTTCTATCCCTGGGTTGGGAATAGACCCAAGGAAGGAATGGCAACCCACTCCAGTATTCTTGCCTAGAGAATCCCAAGAACAGAGGAGTCTGGTGGGCTACAGTCCGTGGGGTCACAAAGAGTCGGACCCTACTGAAGCGACTTAGCACAGTCCACAGCACTCTTTAAAAGGGAAAAGAAAGTACAAGAGATGTCATTTATATAACCTCTTGCTTAATCTGTAGACTGGTTTAGTTATATGTGTGCCAATTATCTTCAAAGTACTCTTGAGAAGTGGAAAGGAAATGTTGTAAAGTTTCTCCCAGAGTGGAAGGAAGAAGCAGTGGTAACAACATGTAAGTCTAAAGCAACAGTGGAAAATTAGTTTTACCTCATATGATGACAGTTCTAACCATAGAGTGGTAGTTGAATTGGGTCCATATAGAGTAGGTTTCTGACCACGGTTGAAATCATAGAAAAGACTCTTATTGATCATCAATGTCTGCCATATGTACAGAATAGGTCTGTGAGCTACGTAATTAAAATCCTAGCCTGAAGACTTCCTCAAAGCCTTTTAAAAATAAACTAAATGCAAAATTTCTATGTTAATAAGTTTTAATTATTGATTTTGTGGGTAATTATGGCTAATTAAAATACCCTTTAAAGAGGTGATAGATGTCAGCATATCTCCTTTCTCTGTTCTCAAAGTTTTGGGGTGTATCTCTTAGCAAAGGAAATGTTGCCGAAACCACTTCCACAGCCTCTTATTCCTAGCCTCTGGCTGTGTCAAGTGAAAATAAAAGGGGAGTTCAATTCTGATCCTAAAGCCTGACCTGTTCCCAGAGTGGATAAACATTTTGTAAGTGAAACAAATATGAATGGCCAGAACCAATTGCTTTTGATGCCTCAGTCTTGGACCAGTAGAAGCATTGCCAGGGGAAGTGGAGTATGATGTTTCTTGGCTTATACTGCCTCACAAGGCTGTTCCCGAGAGATGGTATAAGTGGGTTTCTAGGAGCTCAGACTGGTAGGCTATATTGATAGATTTCACGTGGGGAAGGGTCACAAAGGGATGTGTCTTAAATAACCTGAAAATTAGAAGAGAAGGGTGATCAAATCACAAAGAGCCCTTCAGGCTAAGAGTTGCTTTGGTGAAAAACCCCACGGGTTGAAATCTTTCATCATGGATAACTCAGAGCTACCTACTTACATCTATGTACCTTCTGGCCTTAGTAGACAAAGATGATTAGGTGAACCCTGGGTCTTTGAAGAGCGAATCACTCTTCTTACTTTTCCACTTTGCTGCACCCAAGGACCAAGTCACATCCCCCACCTCAGTGTGGGATGTCCAGACTCTGTCTGGCCATGGAAAAGTCCACAGGTGAGGTAGAGAATCTAAGCTTTGGGGTCACTTAGGTATTTTCATCCTCATCTTAGAATTCTCATGCTTCTTGGGTTAAGGTTGGAAATTTAGTATTCTGAAGTTCTAGCATTGCCTTCCATTTTTATTTTCCTTCCTCCTTTCCCATTGAAAATTCCACAGATTTCTTAAATTCTCACTAATTGTGGGTACACCAAAGACACTTGCTGAATGAATGAATGACTAAATACCCCAGATATGTACTTCTAAATCTCACTTTGAGATTCTAATCCACCATGGGATTAACTTAGCCTATCCTTTTCTTTTTTCATAAAGTATTTTGGCTTCCAGGACAAACAACTACATGTTTATATATGTGTGTGTGATCAGAAATGATAAATAAGAGCAAAAACTATAGGGTCAATGAGCTGAGGCCTGGGCAATTACTCTTAAATAAATAATTTCCTATATACTCAAGTAAATATTAGGATTTTTGTTCCTTATTACTGGAGCATCCACACACCACAGTGAGTCAGCTCCCAAGACCAGTGTCTACTAAAGAGTATTCATAGGACTAGAACAAAGTGTCATGTATTTAAATCATCTGCCCAAAGCAGGTTCCTTAACTGTTTCATGATTCTGTACCCTCATCTGTAAAATGAAGATAATGATAAAGCTTACCTCACGAGGTTAATGTGAGTATTAAGTTAGTTAATTCCACAAGATACTTAGAATGATGCTGGGCACATTATCATTCAGCACATGTTAGACATTGTCTCCCTTTTATGGTGTTAGAGATAAAGGTCTTCACAATAACCACTCTTGTCTGACTCATATCCTTTTTCACAGGCAGTAAATATATGTGTCCTTTACCATTAAGTTCACAAGCAAAGTCAAAGGAGACCACTAGATTCTAGTATGAGGGCAAAGTGGGGCAGATATACAGTTGAGTTCACTATTAATGTCTAGGAATCTAAGTCAGTATGTTTCTTACAAAATAACAAAATTGGAATTAATTGATGATATTGATAGATGTTATCAAATAATTTCCAACTAAATATATTAAACAGGTATTGAAGTGAGGGACGTACAGAGATGCCTCGGGTTTGATCTGGGTTTGTCTCTGAAGGTTGGAGTTGAAGTTACAGGAAATGTTGATCCAAAACTTTGCTCCAAGAAGGGTACGGGTCAAACGGGTAAGTATGACTTAACTTACTAGGGTAAAAAGAAGGAAGAAATGTCCATGAGAACTGCCCTGTCACTATTCTTCTTTATTGTCTCTCTTCTTTATTTAAAAACAAAACAAAAAACTAAAAGTGTTTAAAGCTATTTTACTTTTTTTTTGGCCAAGCCACACTAGCTTGTGGGATCTTAGTTCTCTGGCCAGGGATCGAACGTGGGCCCTTGGTTGTAAAGCATATAGTTCTCACCACTGGAATGCCAGGAAATTCCCCAAAACTATTTTATCTTTATAATGTTTCCCAAATGGCTATAAACACAAGTAAGCTGGGGACATATATTCAATGGCTGAGCCCTGAAGTGCACAACTCTAGTGGTGCTCATTGTAGATTTCTATATTTACCGTGACAATGGTAGAATATCAATGGTAGAAAAATATCTTGAGGAAAGTTTTCTTTATTTTCCTCTAATTTTAACAAAGCTTCTGAATGGCCTACAGGAGGTGCTATCTGTGTCCATCAAGAGAGGAGATGGCCAAAGCCATCTCCTTAACACCCTAATTTTCCACCTGACTCAAAACCCCTAATTCATCCTCACCCAACTGGTCAAAAAGTACAAACTTCCAGTTATAAGATAAACACATACTGTGGATGTAAGATAAATGATGACTCTAATTAACACTGTTGTGTGATATGTCTGAAAGTTGCCAAGATCCTAAAAGGTCCCATCATCAGGAAAAAATCATTTTTGAAACCATATGAGGTGATGTGTGTTAACTAAACTTTGTGACAATCATTTTGTAATATACATATATACACAGGTCAAGTCATTATGTTGTCCACCTTAAACTTATACAGTGTTGTATGTCAATTACATCTCAATAAAAGTGGGTGAAAATGGGAAAATCCCTAACCCATTCTTAACATTAAGTCAGTACATAACTTTTTAAAGAAATATAAATTGCTTGGTATAAATATTATCTATGTTGCTAATCACTGGCAGATTTATAATCAAGAGTGGTGCTGGAGTTCTCAATTTTTCATTCTGACCAGAAATATGAGAACATTTTCAGAAATGCAAACGCTTAAGATTCACCTTTAAAGAGTCAGCTGATAGTGGAAAAATAGAGGAGAGGAAAACCTAATATTTTCTTTAAAAGCATACCAGTCACAAACATGTGGTCATGAATGGAAACTACTGCTGAAGTGAGAAGAAAGCTGACCTTGCCACCAAATGTCATAATTTCAAAATCTGACCCTGAAGCTTACTGTGTGGTCTTGGGCTAGTCACTCCATGCCTCTGAGGTTCAGTTTTCTCATCTACAAAAATAAGGAAGGATAAAAATATCATCTTGAAATTAGATTTTTAGTTCCAAAAATTCACAACTCTAAATGATTCACCCAAATCTTTTTAAAAGTGCTTTGAAAAAAAAAAAAAAAGTGCTTTGGTCTGGGAGAGACTGAGGGAGAAATACGCAAAAAATGTGGTGGAAAAAAATTGTGCTTTTTAATTCTTCTTTCATATTCTTTGATATTTTATAATATTAAAATAGTCAATACAAATTTATATAAAATATAATTACGAAGGTAAGTCTTCCACAAAAAATGCATGCAATCAAGGTTCATGTTGGACTTCCCTGGTGGTCCAGTAGTTAAGAATCCACCCACCAGTGCAGGGGATATGGGTTCGAGTCCTGGTCTGGGAAGACTTCACATGCTGTGGGGCACCTAAGCCTATGCACCACAACTGCTGAAGCCCGTGTGCTCTAGAGCCCATTCTCCGCAACAAGGGAAGACACTGCAGTCAGAAGCCCATGCGTTGCAACTGGGCATTAGCCTCTGCTCATCACAACTAGGGAATGCCCATACAGCAATGAAGACCCAGTGCAGCCAAAAATAAATAAAAATTTTTTTAAATAAAAAATCATGTCCCCATGTGTGCCCATGCTTAGGTGATGAACTTTAAATTAATGTGTTGTGTGTGTTCAGTCAACCAGTCATGTCCAACTCTTTGTGACCCCGTGGACTACAACACCAGGCTTCCCTGTCCCTCACCATCTCCTGGAGTTTGCCCAAGTTCATGTTCATTTCAATTATTAATGTATCTTAAATATCATTCCATTTATATTTTCTTTAAAAAGATTGAAATCTATAATTGTCTACTAATAAAAATTATCCTTGGATCTCTTCTTGGCCTTTTGGCTAAGATCAAGGGTAAACATTACCCTTTGGAGATTTGGGGTGAAAAAATTACCTAAGTAGTATTTATAAGCAAAATTCAATAAATGTACTAGAACTATACCTTGTGAGAGGGTTCAGTAAATATTTATCAAATATCACAGGACTGTACACCCTTTACTTATGTCTTCTTTCTCTTCACAGAAATGAACCCAGAGGCTGACCTCTTCGACGATGTTATTACATTCATAAGAGGAGGAACCAGAAAATATGCAACTGAACTGAAAGAGAAACTTCTCAGAGGAGCCAGAATGATTAATGTGACTGACTTCGTAAATTGGGCCTCTTCCTTAAATGATGCTCCGGTGCTCATAAGCCAAAAAGTAAGAAATACTTATTTTCAGATAGAAGATTTTGTCATTTTCTGACTAAATGTAACTTCATCTGAAAGACATGTGAGTATCAAAGTCACTCACTCACGCCCCATCCCTGAAAGCAGCAGGCCATAGAAGAAAGGTGGGGAATGGGCATCAGACCCTCGCAAACTGAGTCTCAGTGTCTGTTCCTCACTAGATGTGTCGTATTTTCTGACTTCTGCAATGCTGAGTTCTCTAGGGCTCCGTGTTTACTTTGAGGACTTAGTATGATTGCTTATATAGAGACTATAGCACAGATTGGTGCAAAATAGTTGCCCAGGAATTGTCAGTTCCCCTCCATCTGCGCTGGTTGTTCCTTGCCTTCAGGTGACGTCATACCACCCTTTTCAACATAGGAGAATCATATTTATCAAGGGCCTATGTGAAAGAAAAGTTCATAAGTCCTCAGAAAGTAAGACCAAGGATGAGAAATTCTCATGGTTAGGAAATCCTTTCCTTTTTGTTTCTTGATCATAATAGTCTTCATTTTATAAACTTTTGGGGACTTTATAGTCTGGTGCTTATTCCTAAGGGGAAAGAAAATGGCATTATAACTATTAATAAAAAATATAACTAACAATGTTATTTAGCCTCATCATTCTCTCCCCAAGCTAACTAAAAAGGTATGTGTTTTTCTTTACTGCTTATTTTGTTAGAAAGTATTTTTCCTACTTTCTTCTCTGAAAGTGAAAAGTAAAAGTTTTAGTTGCTCAGTCCTGACTCTTTGCAGCCCCATGGACTGTAACCCACTAGTCTCCTGTGTCCATGGGATTCTCCAGATAAGAATACTTGAGTGGGTAGCCACTCCCTTCTCCAGGGAACCTTCCCAACCCAGGAATCGAACCCAGGTCTCCTGCTTTGAAGGCAGATTCTTTACTATCTGAGCTCTTTTTCCCTGTCAGTTTCACAATTTTCTTCCCTTGGGCCAAATTTATCTTTGATTGATCCATACTTCCATTTTATTAACTTGAGCTATAAACATGTTGACATTTTTGCTAGGACTAGTTATTGGAGAATTGGGTTTCTTCATTCTTCATTACTGTCTTTAAAGGGAATGAAACCACCAACACTATCTCATTTATGTGATTGAGAAACTCAGAAACTGCAAAATTATGATGGAAATCTATGAAAATCTAGCCAGTTGTAAATGTGCAAACACATCCATGAAAGACTTTAAATATTTTTTTCAAAAGCTAGGATAAAGAGAAGAAAAAAGCTAACCAAAATTAAAATCAGAAGAGTCCACTTTTACTTTGTCATATTTAAATAATATTTATACTCATTATCTTGAACTCAGTGAAATAAATCTGTCAGAAGATCTTAAACAGGAAAATAATTGGTTGAGAATTCCCTGGTGGTCTAGTAGGTTAGAACTCTGTACTTTCACTGTCGAGGGCCTACGTCTGATCTCTGGTGCAGGAACTAAGATCCTACAAGCCAAGTGCCAAACAAACAAGAAAAGAATTGATTTAGGTAGAAGTTTACATTCAGTTCATGCATTCATTCATGCTCAATCGTGTCTGACTCTGTGACCCTATGGACTGTAGTCCACCAGCCTCCATTATCCACGGAATTCTCCAGGCAAGAATACTGCAACAAGTTGCCATTTCCTCCTCCACGGGAACTTCCCAACCCAGGGATCAAACCTGTCTCTTGTGTCTCCTACATTGGCAGATGAAGTCTTTGCCACTGCACTACCCTTACATTCAGATGGACATCTAAAGTGACTTGTCTTCTCATCTCTACAAAGTTCAACTGTTCTTGTATGGATCCAAGATTGTTCTCTGAGGAGATCTTAATAATAATTTATCATATTTTATTGTTGTTCAGTCACTAAGTCATGCCCAACTCTTTGCAACCCCATGGACTGCAGCATGCCAGGCTCCCCTGTCCTCCATTATCTCCCGGAATTTGCTCAGTCTCATGTCCGTTGAGTCAGTGATGCTATCCAACCATCTCATCTTCTACCACTGCTTCCCGCTCTGCTTTCAATCTTTTCTAGCATCAGGATCTGTCCCAATGAGCTGGCTGATCACATTAAATGGCCAAAGTATTGGAGTTACAACATCAGTCCTTCCAGTGAATATTCAGGATTGATTTCCTTCAGGATTGACTGGTTTGATTTCCTTGCTCTCCAAGGGAGTTTCAAGAGTCTTCTCCAGTGCCACAGTTTGAAAACATCAATTTTTCGACACTCAGCCTTCTTTATGGTCCAGCTGTCACATCCATACATGACTACTGGAAAAACCATAGCTTTGACTCTATAGACATTTGTTGGTAAAGTGATGTCTCTGCTTTTTAATATGCTGTCTAGGTTTGTCATAGCTTTCCTTCCAAGGAGCAAGTGTCTTTTAATTTAATGGCTGCAGTCACCATCTGCAGTGATTTTGGAGCCCAATAAAAGAAAATCTGTCACTGCTTCCACTTTTTCCCCTTCTACTTGCCATTAAGTGATGGGACCAGATGCCATAATCTTAGTTTTTTTTCATATTGAGTTTCAAGCCAACTTTTTTACTCTCCTTTTTCACTCTCATCAAGAGACTCTTTTAATTGCTCTTCACATTCTGCCATTAGAATGGTGTCATCTGTATATCTGAGGTTGCTGATATTCCCACTGGCAGTCTTGATTCCAGCTTGTGAGTCATCCAGTCTGGTATTTTACAAGATGTATTCTGCATATACATTAAATAAGCAGGATGACAGAATACAGTCTTGTCATACTCCTTTACAATATTGAACCAGTCCATTGTTCCATGTCCACTTCTAACTGTTACTTCTTGACAGGCATACAGGTTTCTCAGGAGACAGGTAAGGTGATCTGGTACTACCAGTTCTTTAAGAATTTTCCAGTTTGTTGTGATCCACACAAAGGCTTTACATAGTCAAAGAAGCAGAAGGAGAGGTTTTTCTAGAACTTCCTTGCTTTATACATGATCCAACAAGTGTCAGCAATTTGATCTCTGGTTCCTCTGCCTCTTTGAAATCCAGCTCGCACATCTGGAAGTTCTCAGTTCATGTACTGCTGAAGTCTGGCTTAAAGGATTTTGACCATAGCCTTGCTAGCATGTGAGATGAGAGCAATTGCACAGTAGTTTGAACATTTTTTTTGCACTACCCTTCTTTGGGTTTGGAATGAACTGAGCTTTTCTACTCCTGCAGCCACTGCTGAGTTTTCCAATTTTGCTGACATATTGAGTGCAGCACTTTAACAGCATCATCTTTGGGATTTTTAAATAGTTCAGCTGGAATTCCATCATCTCCAATGGCTTTGTTTGTAGTAATGCTTCCTAAGGCCTACTTGACATCACACTCCAGAATATCTTAGAGCTGCTGATTTTTTAAATCTCAAGTCAATAAAGTATCTGCTGAAAACTTACTACTGAATTTACTAGAATTATTCAAAGACATTGATCAGCTCTGTTGGCTCAGTACTACTGGCTAGATGCAAAATACAGTTTATTCTATTTTTAAGGGCAACTATTGAGTCCCATATTTTTAGACTAGCTCAGTTGGTAAAGCATTCACCTGCATTGTGGGAGACCTGGATTTGATCCCTCGGTTGGGAAGATCCCCTGGAGAAGGGAAAAGTTATCCACTCCGGTATCCTGGACTTGAATATTCCATGGGCTGTATAGTCCATGGGGTCACAAAGAGACAGACATGACTGAGTGACTTTCACTTTTACTCAGGCATTTTATCTAAAATATCTGTATGTTTCTTTCTTCAAGAATTGGAAGCTTGGATTTTTTATATTAATGTTCTCCCTGAGAAAAAGTCAACCATAGTGAGTCCACCATGAAACATCTCTTAAATTCATCTTATTAGAGAAGAAATTCAGAAAATAGTAAAATAATATGAACTTTTTGACTCTGTATGGCTTTTAAACCTCTAAAGAGACTTGAGATAAAGCTTAATTTAATCTTGAAATAGATTCCAAGTTATTTTGCTCTTATAAATGTAAGGTCCTTTGGTTAACTGGCATTTCTATGAGATAATTGAACAATCTATAGTCATGGATTTATTCTTTCGTAATTGACAATAGTCTGTGTATTATGACATGTCCAAATACTGGGATGACCATAATAAAATAATTGGCCTTTCTATTCAATTATGCAAAAAATGGAAAAAGCCCCTCCCTACCCATATTAAACTGACTTATATTTAATTCTCTGTAGGCAGCAGCAGCAATCTACATCAACTATCTAGGTATTTATGTTGCAAAGAGTATCTCTTGGAGGAAACATGAGGAAGTTACATCAGTCTAAATTAAAAGCTGCTTAAATATGTTACTGAGATTTTCTAAGCAAAGCACTTGGTCTTATTTATATTTATTTTCCACACTAAAGTAACTATGACCATGCTATATTAAGTATAATACTGTCACTGTGCTTACCTTTTTGTTTGTGTGTGTTTCAGCAGACCCCAGATCACTTCTTGAGGAGTGTCTTGGCCCAGCCCAAGAATTGTCCTTCAGCCCTTCTCTGAAGAGGAGATAAGCTAGGTCACCCTTCCAGTACTGGTTTTGTCATAGTCTTCAGCTTTCATGAAAATATACTATTCCCATTTCCCTCTTGCCTGAACATTAACATAAATGGCCCTACATTTTGCCTCAATAGAATACCTGAACTTTGGTTTCTTTAGCTTACTGCCACAAACTAGTTATTAAAATGTCAACTGAGTGAAATTACATTTAGTAAGGATTGCCTGAGAGATATAAAGTTTATGATTTCCTCTACAGCGGTAGTAGTAGAGATTGATCAGTGTAGGTAGCATATAGCATATTGACTTCCTGCAGAGTTTTATTTTTGCATTATAAAAGCTCATTTTTGCTTGCTTTATTTACTGAAAGGATATTACATAATACAACGTCCCCTTTATGAGAACTCATGGGAGATATTACTCTTCATTCTCAGTTTCAAGGATCATTTTGTTTCTCTTGAGAATCAAGTGAGCTTTTCTTACATGCATGTAATTTAAAATCCAGTGGTCTTATTCAACTTGCTAGAAATATAACCAAATTTATGACTCACTTTGTGCATTGATGGGTCCTCCTGCATGACTTCTGTGCATTTTTGTTTCTTTCGCCTTCATCTAGCCTTCGCCATGCATTCTCAATTCTCCTTACCCTCATTTCCCTCAGCAGCTCTTATCCACCCGCATATNTGTCTAGTTCTAACTGTTGCTTCCTGACCTGCATATAGGTTTCTCAAGAGGTAGGTCAGGTGGTCTGGTTAGGAAGTGTTTTAATTTCTTTGCTTTACATGTAGAAGCCCAGTTTTCCCAGAACCACTTGTTGAAGAGGCTGTCCTTTCTCCATTATGTATTCTTGCATCTTTTGTCAAATATTAGGTGTCCATAGGGGCATGGGTTTTTCTCTGTGCTTTCTGTCTTATTCCATTGGTCTATATTTTTGCTTTGTGTCAGTACCAAACTGTCTTAATGACTGTAGCTTTGTAGTTAACCTGAAGACAGGAAGATTGATTCCTCCAGCTTCATTTTTCTCTCTCAGGATTTTTTTTTTTTCCTATTTGGGGGTCTTTAGTGTTTCCACACAAATTGTGATTTTTTAAAATTCTAGTTCTGTGGAAAATGCCATTGGTAACTTGATAGGGATTGCACTGAATCTGTAGATTATTTGGGTAGTATAGTTATTTTCACAATATTAATTCTTCCAATCCAAGAACATGGTATATCTCTCCATCTGATTATGTTGTCTTTGATTTCTTTCATCAATGTCATAGTTTTGTGTATACAGGTCTTTTGTCTTCTCAGGTAGGTTTATTCCTAGGAATTTTATTCTTTTAGTTGCAATGATGAATTGCATTGATTTCTTAATTTCTCTGATTTCTTATTGTTACTGTACAGGAATGCAAGGGATTTCTGTGTATTGATTTTGTATCCTAAAACATTACTAAATTCACTGATAAGCTCTAGTAACTTTTTGATAGCATCTTTAGAATTTTCTATGTATAGTATCAGGCTATCTGCAAACAGTGAGAATTTTACTTCATTATCAACCTGAATTTCTTCCATTTCTTTTTCTTCTCTGATTGTCATCATTAGGACTTCCAAAACTATGTTGAATAATAGTGGCAAGAGTGAGCACCCTTGTTTTGTTCCTGATCTCAGAGGAAATGTTTTCAGTTTTTCACCATTGAGAAAACATTTGCTGTGGGTTTGTTATATATGCCCTTTATTTTGTTGAAGTAGGTTGGGTATATGTCTATTTTCTGAAGAGTTTTTTGGTTTTTTTCATAAATGGGTGCTGAATTTTGTTGAGAGCTTTTTCTGCATCTCGAGATTTTCATATGATTTTTATCTTTCAATTTATTAATATGAAGTATCACACCATTTGTGATTGATTTGCAAATATTGAAAAGTCCTTGTATCCCTGGGATAAGCTCAACTTGAACATGGTGTATGATCCTTTTAATGTGTTATTGGATTCTGTNTGATTTTTATCTTTCAATTTATTAATATGAAGTATCACACCATTTGTGATTGATTTGCAAATATTGAAAAGTCCTTGTATCCCTGGGATAAGCTCAACTTGAACATGGTGTATGATCCTTTTAATGTGTTATTGGATTCTGTTTGCTAGAATTTTGTGGAGGAGTTTTGCATTTATTTTCATCAGGGATATTGGCCTATAATTTTCTTTTTTGTATGTGAAGTCTTTAGCTTTGGTATCAGGGCGATGGTGGCCTTGTAGAACGAATTTGGAAGGGTTTCTGCATCTGCAATTTGTTTGGAAGTGTTTGAGAAGAACAGGCATTAGCTCTTCTCTAAGGATTCTTTGATAGAATTCTATCAAAAATTATTTGATATAATTCACCTGTGAAGCCCTGGGGTTTTGCTTTGGGGGAGACTTTTTTTTCTATCACACTTTTGATTTCAGTGACTATGATCAGTCTGTTCAAAATTTCTATTTCTTCCTGATTCAGTCTTGAAAGGTTGAACTTTGCTAAGAATCTGTCCATTTCTTTCAGGTTGTCCATCTTATTGGCATACAGTTGCTCATAATAGTCTCTTATTTTTTGTTTCTTTATTGTCTATTGTAACTTCTCCTTTTGCATTTCTAATTTTGTTTATTTGAGTCTTCTCTCTTCTCTTCTTCATGAGTCTGGCTAATGGTTTGTCAATTTTTTTATCTTCTCAGAGAACCAGCTTTTAGATTTATTGATCATTACTATTGTTTCTCTCATTTCTTTTTCATTTATTTCTGATATGATTTTTATGGTTTCTTTCCTTCTACTGACTTTGGGGCTTTTTGGTTCTTTTTTCAGTTGATTTAGGTGTAAGGTTAGGTTGTCTTTTCAATGTCTTTATTGTTTCTGGAGACAGGATTGTATTACTATAAACTTCCCTCTTAGAACTTCATCCAATAGGTTTTCAGTTATCGTGTTTCATTGTCATTTATTCCAGATATTTTTCATCTCCTCTTTGATTTCTTCAGTAACATGTTGGTTATTTAGGAGTATATTATTTAATCTCCATGTGTTTGTGTCTTTTACAGTTTTTTTTCCCCTATAATTGATACCCAGTCTCATAACATTATGGTCAGAAAAGATGCTTGATATGATTTCAGTTTTCTTAAATTTACTGAGGCTTGATTTGTGACCCAAGATGTGACCTATCATGGAGAATGTTCCATGTGCATGTGAGAAAAAAAGTTTATTCTTCTGCATTTGGGTGTAAGAAGATATTACCTGGTCCTTCTAAGGCAATGATTTAAGGCTTGTGTTCCTTTATTAATTTCCTGTCTTGATGCTCTGTCCATTGGTGTTAGTGGAATGTTAAAGTCCCTTACTATTATTGTGTTACTGTCAATTTCCCCTTCTATGTCTGTTAGTGTTCACCCTATGTATTGAGGTGCCCCAATGTACATAAACATTTACAATTGTTAGGTCTTCCTCTTGGATGAGGCTTCCCTGGTGGTTCAGTGCTAAAGAATCCACCTGCAATGCAGGGGACACAAGAGATGCAGGTTCAATCCCTGGGTCAGGAAGATGCCCTGGAGTAGGAAATAGCAACATGTTTCAGTACTCCTGCCCGGAAAATCCCATGGACAGAGGACCCTGGCAGGCCACAGTCCATAGGGTCACAGAGTCAGACACATGTAACATGCACATGACACAAACTGGTTCTATTCACCTCTTTCAGTTTTCCCTCTTATTTCTGCTAGTGGTCACCTTATCTGTTGAGGTGCCCCTATGTTGGGTGCATCAGCTCAGTTCAGTTCAGTTCATTTCCGTTGCTCAGTCGTGTCGAACTCTTTGCGACCCCATGAATCACAGCATGCCAGGCCTCTCTGTCCATCACCAACTCCCGGAGTTCACTCAGATTTACGTCCATCGAGTCAGTGATGCCATCCAGCCATCTCATCTTCTGTCGTCCACTTCTCCTCCTGCCCCCAATCCCTCCCAGCATCAGTCTTTTCCAATGAATCAACTCTTCACGTGAGGTGGCCAAAGTACTGGAGTTTCAGCTTTAGCATCATCCCTTCCAAAGAAATCCCAGGGCTGATGTCCTTCAGAATAAACTGGTTGGATCTCCTTGCAGTCCAAGGGACTCTCAAGAGTCTTCTCCAACACCACAGTTCAAAAGCATCAATTCTTTGGCACTCAGCCTTCTTCACAGTTCAACTCTCACATCCATACATGACTACTGGAAAAACCATAGCCTTGACTAGACGGACCTTAGTCGGCAAAGTAATGTCTCTGCTTTTGAATATACTATCTGGGTTGG
>SJYV01034183.1:2234540-2253769 GCA_006410875.1 Neotragus pygmaeus
CAAGAGAGTGACCCAGTGAGCAAAGGAAACCAAAAATATCAAACAATTAAAAATGAATTAAAACAGAAAAAAGACCAGAGCAGAATGCCAGGTAAGGAATAAAGCAAAGCAAAGAAAAGAAACAAACATAGTGAAAAAGAGAAAAGTGGAAAAGCAAAGTTAAATAAAAGTATATTTAAAAGATCTATATGTGATATATATATATTATATAACATATAAAAGTATATATATATAATATTTATATAATTATAAAATTATATTTTTATATATAATAACAAAGAAAGAACAGGAACAAAATCAAAAGAAACATAAAATTGCAGAACTGTAGAAAGCCAAATTTGAACTAGAAATATATAAAGGAAATAAAAAGTGTGCTTGAAAAAAAAAAACTCTCAAATGCCCAAATAGAGATAATAGTAATAAATCAGCCATCACAGCAACAGAGAAAAAAATCCAGAACTACAGGACAAATCAAAATATAAGAATACTAGTAACTGTCTTTTATGTGTTCCAAAAAAAGACAGTCTGTGTCCTTTTCTCAGCTATGAACCATAGCGCACTGCCGTCTATCTAGGAAGCCCTCCAATATGGCATTGGAGGTCTGGTCTTTGGACCTGCTGTGGGACTAATTAGCTCAAACTAATCTGACCCTACTCCAGCGTGTTCTAACCTCCGGTGTCCACAGCTGCCAGAGTTAAGGTACTTTCTTCTTTGGGAATGCTCATATATATATGAGTATTCCTTATATATTATCCTTATATATATGACATAGACACAGAGTCTGCCTAGGTGATTGTGTGGATTTAATCTTCAGCATGTACAGCTGGTGGAAAAGTTTTCAAACCTTTTCCTTAGCCATTCCATCCCTGGATCTCAATCGTAGGGGTGTTTCCCTCGTGGATCAGACAGTAACGAATCTGCCTGCAATGCAGGAGACTCAGGTTTGATTCCTGGGTTATCAAAATCCCTGGAGAAGAGAATGGCAACTCACACCAGTATTCTAACCTGGAAAATTCCATGGAAAGAGGAGCCTGGGGGGCTATAGTCCATGGGGTTGCAAAAGACTCAGACCAACTGGGCAACTAACACTTTTACTTTCCCTTTCTATGTATGGGTCATCCACAGAAGTTTGCTCTTGAGGCTGCCCTGGAGGACTTGGGTCTGCTCCAGTGAGGACTGGTTGTGAAAGTGGCGTGGCTGCTTGTATAGTGGGGATCCCAGTGGCACCAGATGCTCAGGGAGGCGAGCAACCACAGGCACAGGAGATATGGTGTTATAAGGATTCTTTTCTAGCCTCTGGCAGCTCTACCCCAGTGAAGACCTAGCGTGGAAGTGGTGCCACTGCTTGTATTGCAGGGATCCCAGTAGCTCTAGGTGTATGGGGATGCCATCAGTAACAAGTGCAGAAGATATAGCACTATTAGAATTCTCTTTTAGTCTCTGGTAGGTGGTGTTCAAAGGGCCTCCCTAACTGGTCCTGACTGGTTGCTCAGCACAAGAGGCACTCAAAAGGCACCCCTGGCTGGGGTGCTTTACTATTGCTCAGCGCGTTAGGTACTCAAAGGGCCACCCTTGCTGAGGTCTTTTTCTATTGGTCGCTAGTGTGTGGGGAGAGAGAGGCGACCATGATGGCTCCACCCCCTGCGATGACTCAACACCCTGCCTCCACAGCTGCCCAGCATTCCTCCAAAGGCACTCCTCACCACAGACTTCCTCGCTCCCATCCCCTCTGGTCATCTTCCCACAGTCAACTGCTGTCCTTGCCTTGAGATTGCTTTCCAATCCCCATGCTCCTCCTCCCAGCCACGGTGCATTTCAGTGGACTTGCCTCCCTGTTCAGGGTACGTAGGACCACAGCATGAATTTTTTCTATGATTCTCAATCCATTCAGACTGTCACAAATCAGCTGCTTCACTCTCTGACACCCTCAAATGTTTCCCTTTCTGTCCCGACTGATTGACCTGCATTCAAGTGTCTCTCCTGCTTCAGCTCACCCACCCCCTAGGTACAGATCAGGCGCCACTCACTCTTCTCCCTGCCCCCCCCCCCCCTCCTTCTTTCATCCTACCAAGTTTTGCATGAAACTATATTTTCCTTTCTGATGGTCAGGGACTCCTGCCAATACTCAGCNCCCCCCCTAGGTACAGATCAGGCGCCACTCACTCTTCTCCCTGCCCCCCCCCCACTTCCTTCTTTCATCCTACCAAGTTTTGCATGAAACTATATTTTCCTTTCTGATGGTCAGGGACTCCTGCCAATACTCAGCTGGTTCTCTGTGAGATCCTCTGCATCTGAAGATGTATTCCTGACATCTTTGTGGAGAGAGATGTACTCAGTTTCTACCTACTCCTCTGCCATCTTGTCTCCCCTCAAAAGAAAAATTTAAGAAGCAATTTTCAAGTGTTTTGTTTTGTTTTTTTCCTAGCAAAGAAAAAACCTGTTGGATATGACACGTATTTTAATATTAGGTAGGACACAGAGATGGTGATCTAAAAATAACAATGTCCAACCCTTTAGGGTATAAAATAGCATTGGCACTCAAGAGAGTACCTATTTCCTTCCCCCAGAAGTCTGAGTCAATCAGAAAGAATTAGGATGTTCAATGCATAGAAATACTACGATCTGTTCCTAGACAATCCACTGTTGAAAGAATTTCTAATGTAGAGTCTTTGAATCAAGGAAGAGTTACTATACTAACTACTGAGAATTCCTTGCATCCTTGTGAATTATAAATGTCAAACAAGAAAAGAGCTGAGCCTTGATGAGATCCCTGAGGGTCAAGATAATCATTTATCAGAGTCCCTTTATTGAAAATGAGGGGAACAGTGTAGGTTGACTGACTGTTGACAATAAGACTCTCCAACTTGCTCCAAAGTTGGCATATCTGGTAGAGCATTACCAGCAGGGTGCACCATTGAGACACCAGAAACTGCCCAACAGGAATTAGCACAGAGGATGAATCACCAGAAACTGGGGGAGAGGAAGACCTCTGGAGATTAAGGTTTACATGGTTCAACTTGGATTGAGGTTTCGTAAGACGGGAAGTCCTCACTTGGTCCTGCCAGACAGAACACAGTATAACCGGCTCTCGGAGAGTCCACCCCACAAATTCAAAGAGGAGGGTGTGTGAGGGAATAGTCCTCTAACACTCAGGCTTTACATTCAGTTCATTTTACTGAGCTCCAGCCATTACCAAAGGACCTGGGGAAGTTGGATGGGCATTCATGTTTCCTTGGGCCTAATGGGAAAGAAAGCTTCAGAGAATCACTACATTTTTATTGTTTTCCTTTTTTATACTTAAAACTTCGGTTGCTTATTTACTCTACTTATGACACAATAGACATATACCTATGTCACTGCCAGGAGATATCTTGTTTTACATCATTGTCTCCCCCAAGGCCTTTTGAGTGTGTATTTGATTGTAAACCCTGCAGAATACTGCATCCAAAACCCCACAAGAGCAGCTCCTGAGTTAGTGTCTCGATATTTACAAAAAACTGTCCAAACTGGTGAATAAAGACTAGACTCAGCTTAAGTCTAGTTTAAAAGAAAATAAAACTTTTTGTCTCTCTGTCTCTGTTTGTGGATGTGTGTCTCTCTCTCATACACAAACACACACAGGCAATTTATAGAACAACCATCTATCCTGTTCACCAGTCCCTTCCCAGCCCCTCCACCCTCACCTCATGTTCATTACCAACTACTATACTGAGAGCAGTGAAATGGATCAAGAGAATGGAATGGTGTGGCTTTTTAATAGTAGACAAGTTACTGAACTCTTAAACTCCAAGACACACCCAGGGATAATAATATCTCCTTCATAGAATTGTTAGGTTGATTCATTGAGATAATGCACATAAAGACCTTGGCACCAAAGAGCAATAAGTGGTTGCTGTTTTTATGTTATCGTGCAAGGCTATTGATATAAATCTTTTCAAATTTGACTCTAATGTATGTGACATTAGGCAGCCAAGAGGATTAAACCTGAAAATGGAGGATAACAATATATGGCAGAGTGGTTTGGTACTCTCCTTTATCTAATTGGTGGATTCAGTGATTTTTTTTTTTTAAGGGAGGCTTTTGTGTGTGTGTGAGGCAAAATATACATTATATAAAATTTACCATTTGATCAATTTTTAGTAATACAGTTTAGTGGCATTAAATACATTCATATTGTGCAACCATCACCACTATTCACCTGCAGACATTTTTCATCATCCCAAACTGAAACCCTCATTAAACAGTAACTTTCCATTCCCTGCCACCCCAACCATGGTAGCCACTATTTTATTTTCTGTCTCTGTGACCTTGACTTTGTTTTAAAATAATAGCCATCCTAGTAGGGTATGAAGTGGTATCTCATTGTGGTTTCAACTTACACGTCCCTAATTAATTATTAATGATGTTGAGCATCTCTTCGTGTGGTTATTGATCTTTAGTATATTTTCTTTGGAGAAGTTTCTGTTTAAGTCCTTTGCCTGTTTGCTGTTATCATCGCTGTTGAGTTGTATGAGTTCTTTATATATTCTGGAAAGTAATTCCTCATCAGATATATGATTTGCAAGAAGCTTTTAAAGTTGAAGTCTAATTCACCTACTTTTCCTTTTGTTGCCTGTGCTTTTGGTGCTATTGAATCNTATCATCGCTGTTGAGTTGTATGAGTTCTTTATATATTCTGGAAAGTAATTCCTCATCAGATATATGATTTGCAAGAAGCTTTTAAAGTTGAAGTCTAATTCACCTACTTTTCCTTTTGTTGCCTGTGCTTTTGGTGCTATTGAATCCAGTCAATGTCACATGAAGCTTTCCCCTATGTTTTCTTCTGAGAGTCTTATACTTTATTAGTTCTTATGTTTAGGTCTTTGATTCATTTTGAGTTAATTTTTGTATATGGTATAAGGTAAGGTTCCAATTTCGTTCTTTTGTAATGTGAATATCCCAGTACCATTTGTTGATCAATGATTTTTTTTTAACCATGTGCTAGCCTACTAAAGTCAATCTACTTGGAAAGGACAAGAGAAAAGAGGATCGGGATGACACTGAATCATTTCACACATTGTGTTCTGATATGTTTGTTTTCATAGCTATATTACAGATATTCCTACATCCTCCATATAGCATTATGAAGTAGTAGTATTTTGTTCAAAAAGTACTATAGAATTGAAAATAGAAATATTACTATCCTTCTGACCAAAAAGAAAATTGTCACTAGTTTAACTCAGGTATGGCCAATTCTGTATTAAGTCATAAATAATTTTGTATTTAGGAAGATTTCTTGTCTGACAAATCTTGATTTGAGCAATAGGGTGCAAAAAAAGACTAAGGGTGAGTAATCTTTCAAATGGAGAGAATAGAGTAATTCTAAAGTTAAAAAAAGGAGAAAAGAAACTCAAGGAAAAAAGTATAAACTGGAGATGCTATTAAATCGACTATTATAAACAACTTTGAAATATATTCTAAGAGTGTACACACAAAAAAAAGCTGTATGGCTTCATCATTATTTATCCCATACGAAAATGGAAATATTTCTGTTTTAAAACTGAACAGGGAGGATGCAAGGGAGGCTCAAAAGGGAGGGAATAAATGTATACTTATGGCTGATTCATGTTGTTATATGGCAGAAATCAACAGAGTATTGTAAAGCAATTATCCACCAATTAAAAATAAATTTAAAAAGTTAAACAACAGACTAAGAAAATGAGCATATTCACACCTGCAGTTAATTGACAGTGGGACAGGATAACAACTCTGGAATGGAATAGTGATCCATTTTCCCTTTTGTCATCATCTCTGAGTCTGTTCATTCCTGAAGCCCATCAACTTATTTTCCAAATCTTTCTGGCTTCATTTTCCTGTTTGGAAAGAAAATGGGAACAAATGAATGAATGGGGAAGGACAAAAAGGAAAACAGATCTATTTTCAAGTAGGACCTTTTCTTTCTTTTATTCATTAAACTGCAATTGTCATTAACACATTTTCAAAGATAATGATCAACCCAATGGAGGTGTATATTTTGATGGTGCCAGTTAAATGTTTTCTTAGAGACCCAGTGAGATAAAAGGATTATAAGACTCAGCAGAATCCTACAAAGCTGTGTATTTGTTAGTTGCTTAGTTGTGTCCAACTCTTTGTGACCCCATGGACTGTAGCCCACCAGGCTCCTCTGTCCATGGAATTCTCCTGGCAAGAATCCTAGAGTGCATTGCCATTTCCGTTTCCAGGGGATCTTCCTGATCCGGGGATCGAACCCGGGTGTCTCACATTGCAGGCAGATTCTTCACCATCTGAGCCACCAAGGAAGCCCCTGCAAAACTTTAGGAGTTCCCAAATCTCAAAAGAGGGTAAGATACAAATTATATGCAGAATAGGAAAGTCATAAGTAAATTAATATATAACATAGAATTCTTCCAGGGGCTTCCCAGGTGGCACTAGTGGTAAAGAACCCACCTGCCAATGAAAGAGAGCTAAGAGGTGCAAGTTCAACCCTGAGTTGAGAACTTCCCCTGGAGGAGGACATGGCAGCACACTCTAGGATTCAAGTCTGGAGAATCCCATGGACAGAGAAGCCTGGCAGGACAGAAAGCTTGGTGTGCTGCAGTCCATGGGGTCACACAGAGTCAGACACTACTGAAGCGACTTAGCACACTGTATGACTTTCTTGACAGAAGAGAAGGCATTTTCTGCCTTAACCATTTTGTGCTCTAAGCTTGCCCACAATGTTTGTCCTTGAACAGGCTCAGTAATTAATGACCTTAAGCGAACAAAAGAATGCAGTTCAATGGGAGTCTTTTACTGGGAGTGGTAAAGATTAGCCTGAAGCCCTCAATCACCAGATCATCTAAGAGGGACTCTTGAGAGTCCCTTAGACTGTATTCATTGGAAGGACTGATGCTGAAGCTCCAATACTTTGGCCACCTGATGTGGAGTCAACTCATCGGTAAAGACTCTGATGCTGGAAAAGATTCAAGGCAGGAGTAGAGGGGGATGACAGAGGATGAGATAGTTGGATAGCATCACTGATTCAGTGGACATGAGTTTGAACAAACTCCAAGAGATTGTGAAGGACAGGGAAGCCTGGCATGCTGCAGTCCTTGGGGTTGCAAAGGGTTGGACATGACTGAGCTACTGAACAACAACAAGAGATGATGATGTTGACCTTTAATGACTCTCGTGACTTCAGCCAACTAAAGCTTGGACTGTTAACTGTCCAAGCCACTTCATGAATATGTATATACCCTTAACTTAAAACTTCCCCAATGTTGCTATTCCAGCTGATACTGTTTTGGGAAAGATCCCTAATGTCTCCTTGTTGCAAGTAAGAAATCCTTCTTTCTCCTATGCTTTGGCTTGGCATGTCTTTTGGCTCGACACTTACCAAGAGGCCAACCCAGTTTTCAGGTAATGATCCTATTGAAATACAGGATTTCTCAAAAGAGAACTTGATTTTTCACTGGTGTAACATGTTATTTCTTCCCAGTGCATGGATATTCTGAAAGGGTTAAGGACTCCTTTCATCAAAAATAGAAAGTACAAGAGTGAAAAAAAAATTTATTTTCAAAATGAAAAGTGAAAGAGAAATAAACCAAATCAAGGAGCTACCCATTTCCTCCTGCACAATTTTTTAAAGCATGCCTATTCTTATCCTGCTTTTTTCCTGTTACTTTTCATTTGGCTACTCCATATCTCCACACACAGGGAGACTAGAACTTCCTTGAATTTCTATGCATCTATTTTGTGAGTTTGAGTTGTTCTTTCCTGGCAGGGTTCAAATGCATGTTGATAAAAGGAGACAAGTTTACAAAATAATGAAGTTTCAGCTGACCAGTTCCGTAATTTGGAAATGTAAGGGATCACTGAACATTTTCTGTGCTTTCATTTCATCATCGAAAAGCACCAATATAGTGATTATCTCCTAGTATTTGAAGATATTTTAGCCAAGAGTTCTCCTACAGCTTCCCANATGAAGTTTCAGCTGACCAGTTCCGTAATTTGGAAATGTAAGGGATCACTGAACATTTTCTGTGCTTTCATTTCATCATCGAAAAGCACCAATATAGTGATTATCTCCTAGTATTTGAAGATATTTTAGCCAAGAGTTCTCCTACAGCTTCCCAGAAATGATGGGCTTCAACGAGGGCTGTGCACACGCATAATTAGTGTGCAAACTCTATACCGCTTTTATCAGATTCTGAAAGGAACCCATAAGCCAAAAAAGCTTTAAAAAGAGTAAAAGCTACTCTATGCTCTTAGGGTGACAGAAGGAAGTACAAAAATTAATTCACACTGGAGGAATTTCAGAACTGGTTAGGGAGCCAAACTTAATGCAGCCAGTACAAGGGGAGCACCATAAAAGGCTCCATAAAAACATATCAAAGAGCTTCATTTCCAGGTTCACTCTGCAGGAGTCCAGGAAAAAGGGGAGATGAATGAGCCAGCAGCAGAGAAAGCTTCCTGGAAGAGGTGAGACTCAGCATCCTCTTGTTCTATCTCAGGGGTCTTGTCCAGTCCTGTGAATGTTGAGCACGTAAAGTAGATGATCATTTGTTTCTTTTCTAAAATGTTAGCCATTCAGGTTACAAAGCTGAAATCAATCATGTAAGAGTTTCTAAGTATTTCTTACCCTCTATGCTAACAACTTCAACCATGCTCCTTTTAAAACCTGATAGATACAACAACGACAGTGTTTTAAAATAAGGACCATAAGCAGTGTGACTTACATTGTTATTAGTGGTCCCTGACTCCATCTTATAAACTGACTTTTAAAAAATGAAGCTGGATTTGCCAGCCCCTCCACCCCGAACTTTGTCTCTGAGCCTCACAGTCTCCATCTAGCTGTCACTTTGTACCAGGGAGACAGCTTAATTTTACCACTGCCTGAACGTAAATAGTTCTCCAGAATGCAAATTTATGAAAAGAGATTTGAAGAATTATAACCACATTTGCATTCTCTAAGGTACTTCACCCTTCTGCTAGCAGGAATAATTTCAGTGCCTATACCACACACACAAAAAAAAAACCTTTATCTTCTTCAGATGGTATCATTATATTGTGTCAGCTTTCTTGCATTTCCTGTTTCATCTTCCTGCTCAATGATTTGCATACTTAATTGACTTCACAGGAAATGTACTCACATAAGTGATCATTGAAATACATGCTTTTCGAAGTAAAATGATTATGCTCCAAAAACTAAAAACTTATTGGTGGATTATGAGTTACGGATGGGAGCTTTAACCTGTTTCTTCTTAGCCAAAATACCTTTCTTAAATATACTACGTTTAGAAATATTAAACAAACACAAACTGAAATGGAACTCAAATGAATAAATTGAAACTCAGTGTTCATTTAACCAGAGATTTGTGCTACATTGTGAATGGAAATTGCTCAGTTTTTGTTTATCAAGTGATTTTTGTACAACTGACTGGCCCAGAGATAAAAGTCATGGAATGATCAAGAAAAAATAATTATTATGTAGTGCATGGTGAAAATATGTTGATAAACTTAGTAGTAAACAGTGTCAAGGTATCAGGATTATTTCCACTGGCAAATCTTGCCTGCTAATCTGTTTGTCATCTCCCTAGTATGTCACTTGCTCCTCCTTTTAGAGCCCAGGCTTGCCTGTACCTTGAAACTACCTGGGAACTCTATTAAAAAACATTGATGACTGGGGCTCAAAACTAAAGACCTTTATTTAACGGTCTCAGGTTAAACCTGAAAACTTGGATTTTTTAAAACTTCCCAGGTGATTTTAATGGGCTGCCAGGTGAAAAGCTTCTGCTTTAGAACCTAATTTGTACTGTTTCAACAGATAGTCGGTGAGAGGCTTTCTGGTTATGCTAAAGAATGTCTCCATTTCAAGGTCTTCTGGCAATGTCTTATTGCCTTAAAAAAATGCCTAGTTTTCTCATACCTGTCTTGCCTTGATCTTCCTCGTCCATTCATTCATTGAGTACTTAACGATGTGCCAGAGACAGTGTAATTTCTGACTACTCTCCTAGCTCCTGAGTATCCTCAAGCCCCATTTTAAAAATACCTACAGTTTCAAGGCAATTTCAAATTCCTTTCTACCTCTGGGAACTGACCCTTGCTCTGCCTTTCTGTCTTGTCCTAGCAATGGTTCTATGCATATTTCTACCCACATCTCAATTCTGAAAAACATTTTTGTTCAAGAAATAAATAAAAGGAAACATCCACTTACTAAAGAATTTTTATTGTCATGATAGTAATTAGTATTAGTTCAGGATCAAGCAAAAAACATGGATGCCCCTCTTCTAGGTTAATGATAATATACACAAGATCTAGAAATTTGCAACCCCAAATTAAGATGTCAGTTGCTAACAAATATTACCAAAAAATTAAAGCACGAACCTAGACTGTTAAGTACTTTATTTTTTTAATGAAATGAATAACATCCTATGATAAGGTTAACACATGTCCTACATTTAAATATTGATGAGATAGATTTAAATGAATTGAAATTGATGATTACAATTATCGTTATCATTTTGTTCTTTTTAAGATTATAGTTCTGTTTTAAACAAGTATTATATACTCAAAATTGAACTGTCAAAAAGTCAGCAAAGTACAAAACAAGGATTATTTATAATAATGTCGCCACCGAAGTCAACCACTATTAACATGTTAATGTGAATCCTCTACAAACTCATTTTCTATATAAAATGGGTTAATAACATACACAGAACTTACTATTCAGACACTTTTAAAAACTTCTGTGTCAATCTTTAAAACTTCAAAGCTCTACCTGTACCTGTTTTCATATCAGCAAGGCATAGTAACTGGATAAACCTGGACAGTTACACAAATGTTCTGAGGGCTGAGATAACA
The DNA here is from genome assembly GCA_006410875.1 of Neotragus pygmaeus. Taxonomy (NCBI): domain Eukaryota; kingdom Metazoa; phylum Chordata; class Mammalia; order Artiodactyla; family Bovidae; genus Neotragus; species Neotragus pygmaeus. The sequence continues at coordinate 2,245,383 of SJYV01034183.1, forward strand.
TGCAAATAAACCTTATATATCAATGTGTGAAAACTGGACAGACCACAGGGTTCAAAAAAGGAAGTACCGTCTGCATAGCTAACTTGCACATTCACTGTCCGAGTTACAGCATCTTCGGAGTCGCTGTGTGCCACGCACATCAACTCTTTCATAAAAAAAATGGTAAGTAATAGATTTTATGACTCTTCTTGGTCTCCTAGCAAACATCTAATCTTTTCTACATAGAGCAGAGAGGGCCGGGTGTGCCTCATGGGCAGGTCCTCCGAGCCTCTGGAATTTTTGCTTATCTCATCGTCGTTCCCTTTGTTAATAAAGTTGCTAAGGCGTTATTATACCAGTTGAGAGACTGTGGCTGCAGGAGTTCCCTTTTCTGATTCTAGCCTCTGAACAGGGGAAGAGTTATGCCTTAAAGAAAGAAAAGCTACATTCTTTGTCTTTGCTTCTTAAGATGGTTGGTTTAGAACCACAGTGCAATCAAGTTTCCTTTCATGAGCACTTTAGAAACCTAAAGAAAACTCCAGTGATATACACTGGGCAATATCGCTGAAGATGAGGGTTCTTTTGACAACATGGTGAAGTTTTACAAGAGGAGTTCTTTTGTTTAAAAAAATGCAGTTTAGGGGATTTCTCTGGTGGTCCAGTTGTAAAGACTACGCGCTTCTAGGTGCACGTTCAATCCCTGGTCTGGGAATAAAGAGCCCACATGCTCCTACAACATGGACAAAAACTAAAATTTAAAAAAAGAAAGAGAAAAAAAATGAATTTTATTATTTTAATTAAGAGAAGCAAACAAAATCCAAATAGTCCAAATCTTAGGGACAGTTTGTGTTCCAAAGTTAATAGAAAATCCTTATGTGGAGCACACTTAAAATCATGACTGGGTTCCCAGTGTACCATAAAAACTAGCTTAACCCATAGTGAACCTAAACTATAGCAGTAATACTCTGCTAGTTTCCTATTATTTCTCTGTATAATTGACTGTGTTCTCATACATATGGTGTTCTTAGGCTCCCAAAGTCCAGAAGAGAGAGAACTTTTTAATTCCACACGACTTTCCCCAACTCTCCAGCTCATACAAGACTAGAAATTGGCTACCCCTTCTCTCCTTACAGAGAAGGAAACGGCAACCCACTCCTAGAGAATTCTTGCCTAGAGAATTCCATGGACAAAGGGGCCTGGTAGGCTCCAGTCCATGGGATCACAGAGTCGAACATGACTTTGTGACTGAGAAATCTCTCCTTATGGAGAAGATGACGGCCTTTGCCACCTCCTAGTGGGGAAATGGAGATGAGGCGATGATCCCTACAGGTACTTTGTGGGGCTAGAGAGTGCACTCTGTAGGCACTGGAATGAACAGGGTAAAGAATTGTAGTCTGAAATCTTATGAGCCACAATGGGCAAAGTACAGAGGTGGCTCAGACGGTAAAGAATCTGCCTGCAATGCAAGAGACCTGGGTTTGATCCCTGGGGAGGGAAGATCCTCTCAAGAAGAGAATGGCTACCCACTCCAGTATTTTTGCCTGGGAAATGCTATGGACAGAGGAGCCTGGCAGGCTTCAGTCCACGGGGTTGCAAAGAGTCGTATACTACTGAACGACTATCACTTTCACTAATGTTTCCAAACTCTACCTGCAGATCGAGGATTCTTAGAAAAGATCTTGACGTTAATTGCCATATTCTCTTCAAATATAAGTGAGGGCATTGTGGTTTACAGGGTTATTTGAATTTTCTTAGGGAACACAAGATAGTAATAGAAAAAAGAAAGGTTTAATTGAATAGTGTGTTTGATGTCTTACATAATGTTTTCTTAAGAGAGCACGATCTTATTGTAAAAGCAACACATTATTAAAGAAAATTTCTTAGAAATATAGACATGCAGAAATGACACAATACATATTTTCTATAATTCTATCACCTGGGGCAATCATTGCTAAATCAGTATAGATCCTTCTAGAATTTTGTCATTTAAAGTGTATTTTATAAATATAATTTTCTATAAGTACTATTGTACTTTATAAACCATTCCCTTATCTGCTTTTTAATTTAAAATATCTTGAATAATATCTGAGTTATGAAAGCATTTTTAATAATGAATCATTTTTAATGACTGCATTGTATTCCGTAATTTATTTTAATTGGTTCCATATAGTTGGACATTGAGATTGGTTTTTGTTTTATTTTACTTTCTTTATGGTCATACAGATAAGACTATCATAAACACTCATTTACATTTGTTGCCTAATTATTTTCCATTGCAAGAAATGCTAAAAGAATAGGTAGATTTTAAAAAAAAAACATATATTTCGACTTTTAACCAAGTTGCACTCTTGTAAAACAGCATATTTTAATTTTACCTACTATATAGTGAGGGGTTCCCTAGTGACTCAGCGGTAAAGAATCCTCCTGTCAATGCTGGAGATGCAGGTTCAAACCCTGGGTCAGGAAGATCCCCTGTAGAAGGAAATGGCAATCTACTCCAATATTCTCATCTGGGAAATCCCATGGACAAAGAAACCTGATGGGCTACAGTCCAGCTGCAAAAGAGTTGGACACAACTTAGCAACTAAACAACAAAACTGTGTAGTGTCACAGTGTACAAATTTCCCAGTTGCAATAATGATATATGATGCCTATCTTTGTAGCTTATCAAGGTTATACTTAAAAAGGAAGTAGATTTCCTTTAGTTTCTCTCTCCCCAACATTGCCTCTGACATTCTATAACAAGTTGCAGAAAGGCAGGTAGCATATAAAAGGAAGGAAAATACTCTTCTACTTATTCTCCTTGGGACACATCATAGATCAGCCAAAGGCTGTATTTCTACCTACTTATTCTCTGCTTTCTAGTTGTACGGTTTTTTCATAAGTCACTTAAGCTCTGAGTTTGTTTCCTTATCCAAAAATGATGAAGATAATTATGATAGTATCTTGAAAGGTTGTTTTGAAGAATAAATAAGATTGTAATTATAAAGCACCCATTAAAGTGCAGGCAGCTGCCAGACACTGAACGAATGTTGGATTCTTTCTTTCCAGCCCCAAATAAATGATTTCCTAAGGAGATATAAAGACTCCTAGTGAACATAGGAAGGTAAAAATAATGGCCATTAACATTTGTGAGCCTTGGCATGAAAAAGTAGTGAAAGCGTTAGTCACTCAGTCATGTCCGACTCTTTGTGACCCCATAGACTATGGCCCACCAGATTCCTCTGCCCATGGATTTCTGCAGGCAAGAATACTGGAGTTGGTTGCCATTCCCTTCTCCGGGGGATCTTCCCAACCCAGGGATCAAATACAGGTCTCCTGCATTGCAGCTAGATTCTTTACCATCTGAGCCACCAGGGAAGCCCAAGCCTCGGCATCCACCATCTCATTAAATCCCTAACAGTTCAGTTCAGTTCAGTTGCTCAGTCGTTTCCAACTCTTTGCAACCCAGTAGACTGCAGCATGCCAGGCCTCTCTGTCCATCACCATCTCCTGGAGTTTACTCAAACTCATGTCTATTGAGTTGGTGATGCCATCCAACCATCTCATCCTCTGTCCTCCCCTTCTCCTCCCACCTTCAATCTTTCCCAGCACCAAGGCCTTTTCAAATGAGTCAGTTCTTCATATCAGGTAGCCAAAGTATTGGAGTTTCAGCTTCAGCATCAGTCTTTCCAATGAATATTCAGNGGTTGCCATTTCCTTTTCCAGTGCATGAAAGTGAAAAGTGAAAGTGAAGTCGCTCAGTCGTGTCTGACTATATGTGACCCCATGGACAGCAGCCCACCAGACTCCTCCGTCCATGGGATTTTCTAGGCTAGAGTACTAGAGTGGGGTGCCATTGCCTTCTCTGAGCTGTAGACATTAAGCAAAGATAATTAGAGGGCTTGAGCACTCTTTTTTTTTCTCTTCATGAGCCCTGGTAAGAGTTCTGTGTCAGACCACAGAGACAGCTTTGTCCTTGTCCAGCTTTCTGCTCACACAATAGCTGCTTTTTATTGGCCCTTCTTCAGGAGGCAGGTGGACTGGCCCACAGTAGTGATGCCAACAAGTTGCTGCCGCTGCTGCTGCTCATTAGCTTCAGTCATATCTGACTCTTTGTGATCACATGGACTGCAGACTGCCAGACTCCTCTGTCCTTGGGATTCTCTAGGCAAGAACACTGGAGTGGGTTGCCATGCCCTCCTCCAGGGGAGCTTCCTGACCTGGGGTTGAACCCAGGTCTCCTGCATTGCAGGCAGGTTCTTTTACCTCTGAGTCACCAGGGAGGCCCTGCAAACAAATTGATCTTGGCTTAATTAAATATTGTGATCTTTGTCAAATTAGGTGTGACTTACTTAAGGGAGATCCAAAGGAAGAAACTAAAATATTTACCTAGCAAAGGGCAAAGCATTCTCATTTTCTTCTAAGGCTTCCTTATGACTTACCTTCCCCACCCTACCCCCAACCACAGTAATTTTATATGTATACATACAGTTAAGTAGCATCAAGTACATTTGCATTGTTGGGTGTACTTGTTTTATTTTTATCTTCTTAGTTTAGGGTCAACGAATCATTCCAAATCTTGATTATATCAACCACTGTTTTTAGCTAGTTCTCCCATATTTGTATGATTTGTAAATGGCAGAATCCTTCCATATCTGTGTCTAACATGAAGATTAAAATAAATAATAGAACAAACCTAAAGACAATGGAGATTGAGACAAGTTGATAGCAAACTATTAATTCACATCCAATGAGTAGGATTTTAAACAAATGCAGTTGACTATATGCCATTGTCAATTGCATTTGGTTAAAATCCTACTCAGAGGATGTCAATTAACGGTTTGCTATCAACCTGTTTCAGTCTCCTTTGTCTTTCAGTTCAGTTGATTTGTCTTTGAAAATGAAAATGAAAGTGAAGTCGCTCAGTCTTTGTGACCCCATGGACTGTAGCCTACCAGGCTCCTCCATCCATAGGATTCTCCAGACAAGAATACTGGAGTGGGTTGCCATTTTCCTTCTCCAGGGGGTCTTCCCGACCTAGGGTTTGAACGCTAGTCTCCCGAATTCCAGACAGATGCTTTAACCTCTGAGCTGTCTTTAGGTCCATTCTATCAATGCAGTTGACTATATTCCATTTGGAGAAGGCAATGGCACCCTACTCCAGTACTCTTGCCTGGGAAATCCTATGCATGGAGGAGCCTGGTGGGCTGCAGTCCATGGGGTCGCTAAGAGTCAGACACAACTGAGCAACTTCACTTTCACTTTTCACTTTCATGCATTGGGGAAGGAAATGGCAACCCACTCCAGTGTTCTTGCCTGGAGAATCCCAGGGCCGGGGGAGCCTGGTGGGCCGCCGTCTATGGGGTCACACAGAGTCGGACACGACTGAAGCGACTTAGCTTAGCTTCGCTTATATTCCATTATCGATGGGGGCATTCCTGGTGGCTCAGTCTTTAAAGAATCTGCCTGCAATTCAAGAGACCTGGGTTTGATCCCTGGGTTGGGAAGATCCTCTGGAGAAGAAAAATGGCAACCCACTCCAATATTCTTGCCTATGGACAGAGCCTAGTGGGCTACAGTCCACGGGGTCGCAAGAGTCAGACACAACTTAGTGACTAAACCACCACTACATTATCAATTCAAATAATTTCCGTCTGTAAGACAGGTCTCAGGACTTCCCTGGGAGTCCAGTGATTAAGATTCTGCACTTCCACTGCCGGGAGCATGGGTTCAATCCCTGGTGGAGGAAATAAGATCCCATATGCTGTGCTGTGTGGCACTCCCCCGCCCAAAAAAAAGATAAGTCTAATCTTTGTTCTAACCCTGTTTTCCCAACCACCTATTCACACAAATGTTTCACATGCACAGCCCCTGAAATACCCAAAACAAAATTCTCTAAACCAGTTCCCTTCCCTTCCCTACTTATGCCATTTTCATCAACACCTCCCCATCTTGTCTTAGAGAATGAAAAGTGCTATAGTCATTTTAACTCTCTCTTCCCTTCTTTTCCTATATCCTGACTGGCACTAAGCCTTTTAGTTCAGAAATTTGTATGCCATGTCCCACACAAGAAATGACGATGCTAGATTGGTTGGGTAAACAAAAGAGGCTGCTTGTGCCTGAAAGTTATTGCCTGCTGATGGATAAGTGGTGCCCCACAGCCCCCAAGGCTTTGTGCACCAGTATCTCAATTGACCTGTAACACCTTGGCACATACAGCTAGGAAGTTCAAATTTAGTCCATTCTTTCTTCTAAATGTCTCATATTTGCCCTTTTACTTCCATTTCTGCAGCTACCATCTTGGTCAGTCCAGGTCATTATCTGACACTTGGATTATTGTTAACATCCTCTTAACTGCTTTCCTTGCCTTTCTTCATTGGTGGTTCATCATTGGTGGTGTCACTGACTAATCTATTTCCCCACTGCTTCTGGCATGAACCTGTAATTGTTTCCCATCACCATCGACAGTCAAACCTAAATTCTTCTGTCAATATTTCATTAAGGAAAAGAAATTATTTAGGCCCATCTTACCTATTAAACTTATCTCTTACAAATTCTTCCAACAACCTCAATTCAAGTTAAATTCACACATTCACTGCCTATCACCAACAGCATCAGATTTCTTATATTTGTTCTACCTCCAGAAGATCCTGGTGGTAATAGCAAATTCATAATTCCTTTAGTAGTTTGATAGTCTTGAGGACCTACTATGTGTTAGGCCCTGTGCCAGCTTTCACAGTAGTCTTTCCTGTTAGCTAACATTTTTTCAATTTTTTAAATAAGAAAGTTGAAACATAATCAACTTGGTCAAAAAGAAAAATTGATCATTAAGTGTGGAGCTAAGCCTTCAAATCTCAGCCCTAACTTCAGGTAACACACTCTTTCTACTGCCTTTGTCCAATGTGAGTTTAGCTTACGCTGAACTCACATTTCTTTCCAAACTCCCAATTGGGCAGTTAAAGTTTTGCTATCATGTGATAATCTTTTGATTGTTTTTTGTTAGTCTCTGATTCTTACAATTTTATGTAGCTACCTGCCTGTTTGTCTTCTGTCATCTGTCCAACTGTGCTGAGAAACTTTGCAAGACCTGGATGCCTTATAGATCTTAGGTGTCACTTGTCTCTGTGGATATGACATCTCAATTTCTAAATTTTTGCCAAAACATCATAGTACCTTTGGCCCACCTGTGCTATGTAACACTGTATTCAAGTAATTGAATTTACATAAATAGCCTTTATTTTCTGCATTTGCCTTTACTTTTTTGCCCAGTTATTTGATAGCTTAATTTTTCAGTTCATAGATTATAATATCAAAAAGCCCCAATGCTTCCTTTAGCTTATGATAATCCAGGCTGTCTGGCAGGTTTTCCAAGAAAACTGGTCACTTTAAATGAGAGATCTAGTTCCATAAATCTTCTAGTAATTATTTCTAAATCTATTCTTAACTTCTGAGCAAAGTAAGTACTAAGCTAAGTTCTCATTAACTGAGATTTGAGCCTTAATAAAAATATGACTAATATAATTTCATATAAAAGTATCTTTTAAAATTCCATTACATGCCCAGAATTCATGATGCTAAGAGGTTTAGAAAACAAAGGTATGGTGTGTGATTCTGGCCCTCTAGAATGGTACTATCCAATTATGTAGCCACAAGCCACATGTGAAAGCGGCTCAGTCGTGTCCGACTTTTTGCGACCCCTCCATGGAATTCTCCAAGCCAGAATACTGGAGTGGGTAGCCTTTCCCTTCTCCAGGGGATCTTCCCAAACCCAGGATCAAACCCTGGTCTCCCACAGTGCAGGCGGATTCTTTACCAGCTGAGCCACAAGGGAAAGCCTTTGTATGTGTGGATCACAATAAACTGTGGAAAATTCTGAAAGAGATTGGAATGCCAGACCACCTGACTGGCCTCTTGAGAAACCTATATGCAGGTCAGGAAGCAACAATTAAAACTGGACATGGAACAACAGACTGGTTCCAAATAGGAAAAGGAGTACATCAAGGCTGTATATTGTCACCCTGCTTATTTAACTTGAAGAAGAGTACATCATGAGAAACGCTGGGCTGGAAGAAGCACAAGCTGGAATCAAGATTGCTGGGAGAAATATCAATAATCTCAGATATGCAGATGACACCACCCTTATGGCAGAAAGTGAAGAGGAACTATAAAGCCTCTTGATGAAAGTGAAAGAGGAAAGTGAAAAAGTTGGCTTAAAGCTCAACATTCAGAAAACAAAGATCATGGCATCTAGTCCCATCACTTCATGGGAAATAGATGGGAAAACAGTGGAAACAGTGTCAGACTTTATTTTTTTGGGCTCCAAAATCACTGCAGATGGTGATTGCAGCCATGAAATTAAAAGACGCTTACTCCTCGGAAGAAAAGTTATGACCAACCTAGATAGCATATTCAAAAGCAGAGACATT
>SJYV01034183.1:2255497-2266383 GCA_006410875.1 Neotragus pygmaeus
GTTTTCCAGTGGTCATGTATGGATGTGAGAGTGGGACTGTGAAGAGGGCCGAGCACCGAAGAATTGATGCTTTTGAATTGGTGTTGGAGAAGACTCTTGAGAGTCCCTTGGACTGCAAGGCGATCCAACCAGTCCATTCTAAAGATCAGCCCTAGGTGTTCTTTGAAAGGACTGATGCTAAAGCTGAAACTCCAGTACTTTGGCCACCTCATGCGAAGAGTTGACTCATTGGAAAAGACTCTGATGCTGGGAGGGACTGGGGGCAGGAGGAGAAGGGGACGACTGAGAATGAGATGGCTGGATGGCATCACCGACTCGATGGATGTGAGTTTGAGTGAACTCCGGGAGTTGGTGATGAACAGTGAGGCCTGGCATGCTGCAGTTCATGGGTCGTGAAGAGTCAGACACGACTGAGCGACTGAACTGAACTGAACTGAGCCACATGTGGCTATTTAAATTTCAATTAATAAGATGTAAATAAAATTTAAAATTCAGTTCCTCAGCTGCACTAGCCACATTTCAGTGCTCAGTAGTGGAAGATGGTTAATGGCTACACATAAGATAGCACAGATACAGAGCATTTCTACACTACAAAAAAAAAACACTCCTATTAGACAGCACTCCTCTAAAAGTTTATAAGTAGTTCTGTTGAAAAATATATGTTTGATGCAATTCATACCAACTGATGATATATTTTGGAGAAGAAAATGGCAACCCACTCCAGTATTCTTGCCTGGAGAATCCCAGGGATGGGGGAGTCTGGTAGGCTGTCATCTATGGGTAGGACTTGACTGAAGTGACTTAGCAGCAGCAGCAGCAACAAATGATATATTAACTACAAGTTCTGGCAAATAAGCTAATTTAGGGTTTTATTCACCACTTTATTCAACACTTGGTGCTTAATAAGTGCTCAGAAATATAACAAGTGTGTGTAGAATAAAGATGGCAGCTCCTATAGGGACACTCAGTTGTCTGCCACAAAAATATTTAAAAAAAACAACAACTAAATATTTAAGCGGTGTATGAGGAAGCAAGCTTTTCTATACACAAATAATCTACATCTCACGAATTCTGCCAGATCCTAAATACAGATTTGTGGCAAATTGTTGACAATCCCTGTGCCCCTACTTGGACAGCTGTAAATGACATCTGCATCAAACCACCCAGGAGTTATTTATTTTTGAAATGTGCACTGACCCACTTCTAAGCCCAAAGGGTAGAAATGTCACCTCTGTTCACTTTTCAAGAAAAATATTTTTAAGATCCAGCGCTGACTGGGAAAGTAAAAGCTGTTCTTTGGGGTCTTATCCATAATTCCCTCTTCATTTCAAGCTTTCTGACAGTCATCACTTCTTTCCTCCATTCCTAGTCATAAAACAAACAGGAAAGCAATTCCATTGCTTCACCAGCCAATTGGCCTCTTTTCTGCCATAGAATTTAAATTGATTATTCCATTTGTGTTTATGAACTCTGTGGTTTTGTTATTACTTGTTCATATTTCAAGGACTGTGAGCTTCTTGGCACAATAGGACTGTTTGATTCAGTTTTATAACCCCATTTCCTGGGACAAGTTCCCACAGGAGATAACCATTTTTTGTTTGCTTTATCAATAAATATTTTAAAATACATAAACTAAACTAATATATGTGCTAATTATCAAATGTATCTAAGATTAATATTTCTCCTTACCAGAAATTAAGTCTAAGACAATCATATTATTAATAAAACATAACTAATTAAAAACAAAACAACCTCTATGAGTGACCTTTTTTCAAATTCTTCCTTCAGTTCAGTTCAGTTGCTCAGTCATGTCCAACTCTTTGTGACCCCATTGACTGCAGTAGGCCCGGCTTCCCTGTCCATCACCAGCTTCCGCAGCTTACTCAAATTCATGTCCATTGAGTCAGTGCTACCATCCAACCATCTTATCCTCTGTCCTCCCCTTCTCCTCCCACCTTCAATCTTTCCCAGCATTAGGGTATTTTCCATTGAGTCAGTTCTTCACATCAGGTGGCCAAACTACTGGAGTTTCAGCTTCAGCATCAGTCCTTCCAATGAACATTCAGGACTGATTTCCCTTAGGATGGACTGGTTGGATCTCTTTGCAGTCCAAGGGACTTTCAAGAGTCTTCTCCAACACCACAGTTCAAAAGCATCAATACTTCGGCGCTCAGCTTTCTTTATGGTCCAATCCTTACATCCTTAAATGACTACTGGAAAAACCAGAGCCTTGACTAGACGGATCTTTGTTGGCAAAGTAATGTCTCTGCTTTTTGATATGATGTCTAGGTTGGTAAAAGCTTTTCTTCCAAGGAGTAAATGTCTTTTAATTTCATGGCTGCAGTCACCATCTGCAGTGGTTTTGGAGCTCACCAAAATAAAGTCTCTCACTGTTTCCCCATCTATTTGCCATGAAGTGATAGGACCAGATGCCATGATCTTAGTTTTCTGAAAGTTGAGTTTTAAGCCAACTTTTTCACTCTCCTCTTTCATTTTCATCAAGAGGCTCTTTAGTTCTTCACTTTCTGCCATAAGGGTGGTGGCATCTGCATAGCTGAGGTAATTGATATTTCTCCTGGCAATCTTGATTCCAGCTTGTGCTTCATTGATCACTGGATCATTCAATCCAGTCCATCATTTCTCACAATGTACTCTGCATAGAAGTTAAATAAGCAGGGTGACAATATACAGCCTTGACGTACTCCTTTCACTATTTGGAACCAGTCTGTTGTTCTACGTTTAGTTCTAACTGTTGCTTCTTGACCTGCATACAGATTTCTCGGGAGACTGGTTGGGTAGTCTCGTATTCCCATCTCTTTCAAAATTTTCAATAGTTTGTCATGATCCACCCAGTCAAAGGCTTTGGCATATTTAATAAAGCAGAAGTAGGTGTTTTTCTGGAACTCTCTTGCTTTATCAATGATCCAACAGATGTTGGCAATGTGACCTCTCCTTTTCTAAATCCAGCTTGAACATCTGGAAGTTCATAGTTCACATACTGTTGAAGCCTGCCTTGGAGAATTTTGAGCATTATTTTACTACCACGTGAGATGAGTGCAATTGTGTGGTAGTTTGAGCATTCTTTGGCATTGCCTTTCTTTGAGATTGGAATGAAAACTGACCTTTTCCAATCCTGGGACCACTGCTGAGTCTTCCAAATTTGCTGGCATATTGAGTGCCGCACTTTCACAGCATCATCTTTTAGGAGTTGAAATAGCTCAACTGGAATCCCATCACCTCCGCTAACTTTGTTCGTAGTGATGCTTCCTAAAGCCCACTTGACTTCACCTTCCAAGATGTCTGGCTCTAGGTGAGTGATCACATGATTGTGATTATCTGGGTCATGAAGACCTTTTTTGTATATTTCTTCCATGTTTTCTTGCCACCTCTTCTTAATATCTTCTGCTTCTGTTAAGTCCATACCATTTCTGTCCTTTATTATGCCCATCTTTGCATGAAATGTTCCCTTGGTATCTCTAATTTTCTTGAAGAGATCTCTAGTCTTTTCCATTCTATTGTTTTTCTCTGTTTTCCTTTCTTCCCCTTCTCCAGGGGATCTTCCCAACCCAAGCATCAAACCCAGATCTCCTACATTGTAGGTGGATTCTTTACCAGCTGAGCCACAGGGGAAGCCCATAATTGAAAGTTTCTCAGTCATGTCTGACTCTTTGCAACCCCACAGACTATAGAGTTGATGGAATTCTCTAGGCCAGAATACTGGAGTGGGTAGCCTTTCCTTTCTCCAGGGAATCTTCCCAACCCAGGGATCAAACCCAGGTCTCCCATATTGCAGGCGGATTCTTTACCAACTGAGCCACAAGGGAAGCCCAAGAATACTGGAATGGATAGCCCATTGCTCCTCCAGCAGATTTTCCCAACCTAGGAAATGGGGTTTATAGGGTCGCACAGAATGGGACATGACTGAAGCAACTTAGCAGCAGCAGCAGCAGCTCCTACGTTGCAGGCAAATTCTTTACCAACTGAGCTATCCTGGAAGCCCAGATTCCTCCTAGCTCCCTGCAAAATCAGACTATCTGACATATGTATGCTGTGATCATGGGGCCTTTATAATGGAACTAGGTAGAAGATTCTGTTAGAATACCTAGAAACAAGCCAGGAAGCCTGAATATACATTTGAAGTTTGAATAATCACCTATAGATAATAGGAAACCCCAAGTCCCCTGGAAATACATCTGCCCCACATAAAGCCAGAGAAAGGCTAGAGCAGAGATTCTCAATGTGTGATCTGAAGACCCCTGGGCATCACCAACTCCTTTTCATGGATTACACAGGATTGATGCTATCTACATAATACTGCTAAGATGTTATTTGCCTTTTTTATTCTCATTTTCTCATGAATGTTCAGTGGAATTTTTCAGAGACCTCAAAATTATATGAAAAAGCTAATGTTATACTTCCTTTTTCCAGATACATATATTTCTGAGGCCATATATCACATATTTCACTCCCCCAAAAAAAGAATATGTCACAACAGATTGAATAGACCAAATAGGAGAATATAGCTGTTTTCTACTACCCCATACATTGAAGACATTTACAAAAATGAAAACAGTGCTATGCTTCTCATTAAATTTTTTGTTTTAGAAAACATATTTTTCATAAAAGTGTTATCTGTGCTGCTGCTGCTAAGTTGCCTCAGTCATGTCCGACTCTGTATGACCCTAAGACAGCAGCCCACCAGGCTCCCCCATCCCTGGGATTCGCCAGGCAAGAACATTGGAGTGGGGTGCCATTTCCTGCTCCAGTGCATGAAAGTGAAAAGTGAAAGTGAAGTCGTTCAGTTGTGTCCGACTCTTCGAGACCCCATGGACTGCAGCCTACCAGGCTCCTCCGTCCATGGGATTTTCCAGGCAAGAGTACTGGAGTGGGGTGCCACTGCCTTCTCCGTGCTAATATGTAATAATTTACTGTTGTCATTTTAAATGAATTAATAAATGAAAATGTTCTCAGCTACTATCCACGTTAGTGAAAATTATTTAGGATCTTCCAATATTTCTTTTTTTTTTAAGTATAATTGATTTACAATGTTGTATTACTTTCAGATATATGAGCTCAGTGATTCAGCTGTGTGTGTATATGTATATATATATATATATATATTCTTTTTTGGATTCTTTTCTTTTATAAGTTATTACAAAATATTAAGTATAGTTCTCTGTGCTGTGCAGTAGGTCCTTGTTAGTTATCTATTTTATATATAGTGTGTAGTATGTATGTGTTAGTCCCAAGCTCCTAGTTTATTCCTATTCACCCCTTTGCTCTTTGGTAACTATAAGTTTGTTTTCTATGTCTGTGGGTTTATTTCTGTTTTGTAAATAGGTTCATTTGTATATATACATATGTATATATATTTAGATTCCACATATATGTGATATCATATGACATTTGTCTTTCCCTGGCTTACTTCACTGAGTATGATAATCTCTGTGTCCATCCATGTGGCTGCAAATGGCATTATTTCATTATTTTATGGTTGACTAGTATTCCATTATATATATGTACCACATTTTTATCCATTATCCACTCATCTGTTGATGGACATTTAGGTTGCTTCTATGTCTTAAGTACTATAAATAGTGTTGCGATGAACATTTTTAGGTGTGTTATGTAGTTTGGAAAATCTTTGTAGTTTTGAGAATCTTTGTACTAGAATATGGTGAGTATAAACAAAATTAATGGCCTCTGGATAATGATTAACTGAAGAAAGAAAAGAGCACATTGAACCCTGTTTCTAAGCCTGACCAGAAAACTTTGCTAAAAATGCTGACCACCGTTATTTATCCAATCAACTAATTACCCATAACTCTTTGGAAATTGCATCTAAGTCTTTACTCTTTTCTCATAAACCAAACCATTTATTTGACAAATAGTTGCCAACTCTTTTCAGTTGCATACAAATTGTTTTATTTCATAAAATATTTAAAATGTCATATCTACAATGGTTTTCAATTACAATTCAGTTTTTAAATTGATTTTTATTGGAGTGTAGTTGATTTATAATGAAGTGTTACTTTCTGCTATATAATAAAGTGAATCAGTTACACATATACATATATTCATTCTTTTTAAAATTCTTTTTCCATATAGATCATTACAGAGTACTGAGTAGAGTTCCCTGTGACTTACAGTAGGTAATAACAATTCAATATTAATTTGAGAACATGGCGTGTCTGTTGGCAACTTGGGCTGAGTGTGGTCACAGCATACGGTTGCTACTTGTGAGACTTGCTGCAACTGTGAGTTATTGCAAAGAGAATGGATAGACTGATGTCCAAATTAACCCTGACTATCTTTCCAATGCCTTATTAGTCTGTTTAGCTTCACAGGATGTACTTTTAGGTAATATAGGCTATTAGGAACATTTATATTAAATTGATCCCTTTTATACAAGAATGCATGTTCATTTTAATAAAAACTAACTATTGAAGAGCATTGGTATTCATCTACATGTGCCTGTGTGTGCATGTGTGTGCATGCACACATGTGTGTGTGTGTGTGTGTGTGTGTCCGCAAATATCTTTCAGACTCCTTCTTTCAATCAGTCTTATCTTAGACTCAGAAGGTTTGCCACTGCTAATTGCTCTACGCTAATCCAGGTCCCTGGCCTTCCCTGGTGGCTCAGACAGTAAAATGTCTGCCCACAATGCGGGAGACGCGGGTTCAATTCCTGGGTGGGGAAGATCCCCTGGAGAAGGAAATGGCAATCCACTCCAACACTCTTGCCTGGAAAATCCCATGGACGGAGGAACCTGATAGGCTACAGTCCATGGGGTCGCAAAGAGTCGGACACGACTCAGTGACTTCACTTTCACTTTCACTTAATCCATGTCCCAAGATTCCAGACTAAGTCACACTGTTTGATGATGTACTTCTCTGCTTCCTGAAGCTTGTCTTCTGGCTTGTCTCCTGCTTATAACCACTTTTCAAGTCTCATCACCTAAGTAAAAAGTCTGTTATTATTTTGGTGATCCAACCTTGCCTTACCCACCTTCAAAGACCACACCGACAGTTATGTGGTTTAATGACTGTCACCCAGTAGGACAGGGTGCAGCTGGGAACTGCTGACTCTGTGAGACTGTAGACGTCTCTGTATCAGTTCCCCACTCAGTGAAGAGAAATACTTATCTGTTTGTTCATCTCCCAGAATTATGTAGCCTCTGAGATCTTCTCATCTTTCACCCCACCAAACCCTGCCTGCTCCTCAGGCAGTATTTCAGGATCACTCCAAGTGCACAATAAGTTTTCTTGTCTGGATTTCTTATTTGGTGCTTGAAATACACTGCCTGTAACAATCATTATACTACAAATTTTCAAAAAAATGTGTTGTTCTTCCCCAAACAGCCTTGAGTTTCTTGAGAGTGGAGATTTTGCCTTATTCATCTTTGATTATAGAATGCCTTGTCACCTAAAAAGTACTCAGTACAGATGCAAAAGATTGATCCAATATTTAGTCCATACATTCCTTGTGCCAAGCACCGTGCTAAGTGCTTTTGCAAAAATCATCTAATTTAATCCTTGAACTTGAGGCTCAAAATTAAGAAAGGACACATCCAAGATAACATAGAAATCCAAGTGCAACAACAGTTGTGGCTGGAAACTAGAGCTGTTTGGCTCTGAGCCAAACACCATTGTCTATTTCATCACACTGTCTCCCTTAGTAAATATTTCTTGATTAATAGCTCTCACTCCTCATCATCTTTATCTTCCTCCTCTCCCTAATCAATATCAATCAATGTCATGATATAAAATGAGTATATTTTCCTCTTAAAATGAAAATATATTTGTACAAGATTATATTGCATTCTTAGTATGGCTAGTCTGGTGCAAGCAGGAATCCCTGTCCCTCCACTAACACTATAGCAAAGTAATTTCAGATTGCTCTAAGGAGTCTTAGGAATTTCAAAGAGATGAATCCATAGGTTGGGGTAGGAGAAATGAGTTTCTGACACCCCAGCCTCTACTAGAGTGCTTTTAACTTATGTCTACTATTAACACAAATTTCATTTAAAAGAAGTTCTTCTACAGCTTTTAAAACTTTTAAAATCAGCTATAGTCCAATCTCAGACCTTGGGTGCTGTGCTGTTAGAGGCACCAGTCTCAGAAAGTGGTCAAAATATGGCCTAATCATTGCTAGGTGTCCCATGCTGTAGAGGTCAGAGCAAACACTGATCTAGGCAGGACTACCCCAGAGCCAGCCATATAGCTGTGAATGGCAAATTCACTTCACCAAATTTATAACTTGAAAGATGCTACAGAAATTGACATGCGCCAAAATATTTCTTCATTAGATCAGCAATGGCTGTATTTGAATGCTTACCCACAGGCCCTGAAAGTGAAAGTCACTCAATTGTGTCTGACTCTGCAACCCATGGACTATACAGTCCATGGACTTCTCCAGGCCAGATTACTGGAATAGGTAGCCTTTCCCTTCTCCAGAGGATCTTCCCAACCCAGGGAGTGAACCCAGGTCTCCCACATTGCAGGTGGATTTTTTGCCAGTTGAGCCACAAGGGAAGCCCTTGAGGTATTACCCATATACCTGTTTGGAGAAGATCTCTTCAGCCCTTAGATCACTCACTTTGTATTTCTAAACCTGAGTGCTCTTATCTATAGGATCAACATAACAAGCATCCTTGCACTCATGCTCAGTCGTGTCTTGACTCTGTGCAACCCTATGAACTATAGCCTGCAAGGCTTCTCTGTCCATGGGATTCTCCAGGCAAGAATACCTGGAGTAGGTTGCCATTTCCTTTTCCAAGGGATCGTCCCAACCTGGGGATCTAACCCATGTCTCCTGCATTGCAGGTGGATTCTTTACCTGCTAAACCATAGACATAGCAGTCATGTGAGGACTAAATTAGATAATATATAGGAAGTCTCATCTGCCTCGCCTGAAACATGCTAATCCTCAATAAAACATAGCCATAATTATCAATTTTACAGAGCAGGCCAAATTATATTGCTAAGTGATGGAAAATATAAATTTAAAAGGTGAATCTCCAAGAATATACCTCAAACTCACTCCTCTTCATCAGACTTTAAAGAGTTTGGGGTTCCAACTGATTCTGCTAAGATTGCCTGTAAACTGATAGGAGAGTTCATCGTTTCTGGTGTCCTTTCATTTGGTTCCAGGTGATGGCTGGTTCCTTGGGCTCTCTCCATTCACACTGCAGAGCCTGCGGGACAAATCAGCTTAGCATCTTGTGCACACATCCAGCCGTTCCATGTGGGAAAGCATAAACTCAGGCCCATCCCAATAAGGCTCATTGTTCTACCAGTGTTTTAAGTTCTGCCATTAGTAAAAGAGTATCAGTCTTCATCTTCTAAAAGACTCAGCTCCCCGTGCCTGGGATCCTAAACCCCAGATTATTTCCATCAGCCCCAACTGCATATGAGCACAGGGAGCAGGATATTCAGTCCAAACTGAGCCCAGGCTTGTGTGGCAGCCATACCCTCCCTCACAGAGAGATGGGACCCTCTGCATGACGTCACCACAGATAAAACCTCTTTACTATCCCGCTTTATTTTCATGCATTACTAAGGATTAGAATGGGCCAAAAGAACCTACCTAATTTCATAGTGAGAAAAGGCTGTATTTAGCTAAAATCCCCCGAGACTCATCAATTGTAGTACTAAAACTGTTTTTAAATTTTATTAGCTTCCAAAATCAAAAAAGAGGGGAGATTACATCATAAGGGAGGGATCTTGCTTTATTAGCTTCCAGAGTCAGAAAAAAAGAAAAGGGAAATTATATCATACATAAGAAAGATCTCACACATTTTCTGCCTTGTATTTTCCTTTCATTTTCCTCTTTATTTAACTGCTGGGAAATTAAGGAGAAACTCACCATATCAAAAAATATTGTCTCTAGTGACTTAAAATTAAAATCTGTGGTTTTTCATCTTCAAGAAAATGAGAGCTTATACTTCTGCTTTCTTCAGTTCTGTAGGCAACAACAGTTCCAAAGTTTTCATGTTCAGGACATGGAACACTTTTGGGAGGTAGAAGTAATATTTTGCTTTGTTTATTTTTGAGAACTATTTAAAATGGGGTGGGGGGAAGCACAAAGAAGTATACAACAAACACCAATGGTTCCATAACCACTTTTGTTACATTTGCTTAAAGTCTTTTTTAATATGTAAAGAGTAAACTGTATACAGAAAGTTGAAATCAGACATTATTCTTCCTCAGGCCAATTTCCATGGCATCCCAAAGACAGTCTCCATCATGATTTCACTGTGATTCTCTACCCACCATGGTCAGTGCTGGTTTGTCCTGACTTGTGTGGCCAGGATCCCAAATCTCAGAAGATGGAGATGATAACTGCTTGCCTGGAAAATCCCATGGAGAGAGCCCGAGTCCATGGGGTCGCAGAGTCGGACACAACTGAGCGACTTCACTTTCTGGCTAGGGAGGTGATTTTAATGACCTAAGTATGCAAGTCTGCATGGTAAGTCAGGCATAGGGTCAGTAGACTGTCAGGCTCCACAGTCCATGGGATTCTCCAGGCAAGAGTAGTGGAGTGGGTTGCCATGCCCTCCTCCAGGGGAATTTTCCTGAACCAGGGATTGAACCTGTGTCTCCTGTGTCTCCTGCATTGGCAGGTGGGTTTTCTTTACCACTAGAGCCACCTTGGAAGCCCTATCTAAGTGTGAGCTGTGTGTGCATGCTCAATTGGCTTCAGTTGTGTCCAACTCTTTGCAACTTTATGGACTAGAGCCTGCCAGGCTCCTCAGTCCATGAGATTCTCCAGGCAAGAGTACTGGAGTGGGTTGCCATGCCCTCCTCCAGGGGATCTTCCCAACCCAAGGATAAAGCCTGGATCACCTGCATTACAGGCAGATTCTTTACCACTGAACTACCAG
>SJYV01034183.1:2266434-2372051 GCA_006410875.1 Neotragus pygmaeus
CAGGCTCCTCAGTCCATGAGATTCTCCAGGCAAGAGTACTGGAGTGGGTTGCCATGCCCTCCTCCAGGGGATCTTCCCAACCCAAGGATAAAGCCTGGATCACCTGCATTACAGGCAGATTCTTTACCACTGAACTACCAGGGAAGCCTCCTAAGTATAGTTATAGCAAGTCATAGAGGCTCAGTGAAACTTCGGTTAATTTTTGAATCAGGTTTTCAGACTTTTCAAGGAAAGCCATAAATCTGAATAATTACATGAAATCACTCTAGTTTTTACATGTTCCCCCCCCTTTTTTTTTAAGTTTTACATCTACAGAAAAGCTTAAGCAATACTACAGCAAATAACTGTATTCCCTTCAGCTAGACTCACCCAGTTGTTAACTTTTTGCCATGTTTTATGTATATGTATGCTACCTCCCACATAGCTCAGTTGATAAAGCATCTGCCAGCAGTGTGGGAGACTTGGGTTCAATTCTTGGGTCAGAAAGTTCCCCTGCAGAAGGAAATGGCAACCCACTCTAGTATTCTTGCCTGGAGATTTCCATGGACAGAGGAGCCTGGCAAGCTACAGTTCATGGGATCGCAAGACTCAGACATGACTTAGCACTATCTTTCTTTCTATATATATGTATAAATGATTTCCTGAACCAATGAAAGTAAGCTATGCAAATCATGACAATTCATCTCTAGAAATTTAACCATATATCCCCTAAGAATAAGCGCCTTCTCAATTTTTGACTGTAATGCCGTTATCACACCTAAGAAAAGTAGCAATTTCTTTATCATTTAATTGCCTATATGAAAATTTCTCCAATTACCCCTGCATTATTTTATACATGTTTTTGTTCAAATCAGAATCCAGTCAAGATTTACATATTGCATTTCATTGTTATGTCTCTTTGGTATTTTTAATCTAGAAGAGTTCTCTTACCCTCTTTTTTTAATTTTTATTGGAGGGTAGTTGCTTTACAATGTTTTGTTATTTTCTGAACACTCTTGGACGTAAATTGCAGCAATATCTTTTTTGACTCACCTCCTAGAGTAATGAAAATAAAAACAAAAATAAACAAATGAGACCTCATTAAACCTAAAAGCTTTTACACAGCAAAGGAAACTAAACAAGATAAGACAACCCTCTGAATAGGAGAAAATACATGCAAATGATAATGGATTAATTTCCAAAATAAACAAACAGCTCCTGCAGCTTAATATCAGAAGCTTCCCCAGTGGCTCAGTAGTAAAGACTGCCTGTAATGCAGAATACCAGGGTTGAATCCCTGGGTCAGGAAGATACCCTGGAGAAGGCCAAACCCATTCCAGTACTCTTGCCTAGAAAATCCCGTGGATTGAGGAGCCTGGCAGGCTACAGTCCATAGGTTCATAGGACACGACTGAAGCAACTTAGCATTCACACATGCACAGCTCAATATCAAAAATACAAACCACCCAATCCATAAAATGGGTGGAAGACCTAAATAGGTCCTTCTCCAAAGAAGACATACAGATGGCTAAGAGGCACATGAAAAGATCCTCTTGTGTTTTTTAAACTTTTTAATTGTTAGTAATAAATATGATTTATATAAATTTGTGTATGTGTGTATACATACACACACACTCACTCATAGGCAACTAAAGCAGGTCCACAGGTCAGCTTCATACTGTGTGTGTGTGTGGTGAGGGGGCGGGGTGCATCTCTGTACCCAGGTATAGTCTGTCAAAGGTCCCACTTCCAAAAGCAGAGTCAATATGGTCTGTCTTGACCCATATTATGGGCCTCCCTGGTGGCTCAGTGGTTAAGCATCTGCATGCAATGCACGAGACCCACATTTGACCCCTGGGTTGGGAAGATACCTTGGAGAAGGGAATGGCAACCCACTCCAGCATTCTTGCCTGGGAAATCCCATGGACAGAGGAGCCTGGCAGGCTACAGTTCATGGGTTGCCAAGAGTCAGACACGTCTAAGGGACTAACACTGGCCCATATTAGTGCATTTGATTATCAGGGATGGAAAGACNAACCCACTCCAGCATTCTTGCCTGGGAAATCCCATGGACAGAGGAGCCTGGCAGGCTACAGTTCATGGGTTGCCAAGAGTCAGACACGTCTAAGGGACTAACACTGGCCCATATTAGTGCATTTGATTATCAGGGATGGAAAGACAAAAGAAGGAAATAAAATTCCTTTTCTCACTGCTATTAATGGAAAGTCTTAGCACCTCCTCTGTGCTAAACTCTGAGGAGGAGGTGGATGAGAAACACTTGGAAGAAGAATCTAGTTGCAAATGCCCTTGGCTGGGCTCTACCCCAAACCTACTCAGTCTGGAGTTGCACTTATTTTAAAAACACCTCCAGCTGTTAGTCTGAATATTAAAGTGTGAGGACTACTATTCTAAAGACCCACAGATAAATTAAGAATTGGGCCCTGGCCCTGGTAAATTCTAGTAAAACCAAACCATAAAATGTTATCACTGACACAATAAATCCTCTTGAAGCCCAGAGGAAAGATCAGTGAAGGCTTCATCAGGGACGTGGCTTCTGAGTGGAGTTCAATGATGATATGGGTTAACCAATGAAGAGAGAGGGGGAAACCTATGGAAATGAGAGAACCAGATACTCTGCCATGTGACGTCCTGCAGATTTGGCAGAGGATGAAGGAGAGTCTCATCTCATCCGTGGTGAAGGGTTTCCTTTTTTTTTTTTTTTTTTTCTGAAGGATTGGAGAGCCACTGAAGGGTCTTAAGCAACCATGATCCAGTGGAGCAAAGGAAAAGCATGCTCGACAGGCCTGAGAAGAGAGGGTTGGAGGCAGAGCAATTCCATAAGAGGCCACTGAAGTTACAGAGGCAGGAAGTGAGGGAGGGGATGCACTGGGGCAGGAGCCGAAGTGCTCAGGATAGCGAAGCAGCAGGATGTTCGGGGAGATGTGGACCTGGGAGTCAGAGAAAGGAGGCTAAAGCTGCTTCTGGGCTCTCAATTCAGTCTCCTGTGAATCGGTGATTGTGGTGCCTGTTGGACATTTAGGTGATAACCTTTCTTAGGTGGTTACCTGGTCAGGAGAGCCACGGTGAGGGCCTCAGACCCCGGAAAGGCAATGCAGCGAGCTCAGAATGGGGTGAGGAGAGGGCTGCGGATCAGACAGAGGGCGTGGCTGGATTTGCCTGTTAAAGAAAGCAAGTGGTTAACCCATTTGAATGGGTGGAACCAACCACAGGGGACGCGGGTTTTTGTTGCTGCTCTGGGTCTTTTGCCAACATCCTCTCTCCAGTGGTCTCTCTCCTCTTCTCCAGGGGTCTCCTAAGTGGAGGACCCTCCAAAGGAGGGTTCAAGATAGTTTATTGAAGATGAAGAGAAATTGTTATATATACTGTACTTCTTTTAAAAATCTCATCTTTTTTATTTTTGTTTACATTTCATAATGGATAGTATATTCCCAAAGTAATGTAGATGGGTGGATGGATACATAGATGGATAGATAGATATCCCTAATAAATACCCAGATATTAGGAGCACATGCTCAAATATATATTTTTTGCTACCTACAACAGTGAAAAATCTTGAATGACCACTTTTCTGCATGACAAAATCAGGAAAGGACTCAAGAAGGCGATGAGGGAACACGGGTGAAGGTCTTGCAGGCCCACTGCCCAGAGATCATTGGCCTCTTTCAGACGGTTCTGCTCACTGATAGAACCCCAAGTGACAGAAAACTTGGAAGGTGTTCAAGTCCCCTGCCTTTTCCTGTTTTGAACATATGTTTAGAATCTTAAGACACTCAGCGTTGGAAGAATCTTTGAGGTTGATTAACTCGTTTTCTGCTTTCCTGAGAAGCAAGAAGAAAAAGGCAGGTTTGAGAAGAAATTTGGGGTCTGAGGGAGAAAAAGGGGAAGAAAGTAGAGAAAAGCCACCCTTTCTTCACACATTAACCTGGAACTGGTCTTGAATGTTGCAGGTTATATTGTTTTCTGGTTCCCTGACTTGTGTGCAGGCGTTTTGGGGGGCGGGGAGGAAGGGTGGGGTTGGGAGTTAGCTGTTAAAGTCAAGAAAAATAAGCAGAACATGTTTCTTGACTTGCCTGCTACGTGATCCACTCTCATCCTAACTGCCAGTGTGTCTGGGAGGAGAGTGGTTTCTGACGGCAGGCGATGAACTCACTCCAGGAATACCCACCTCTGACCACCTGTGACCATACGTCATTGGCTCAGAGACAGAACCCCTGATGCCCAGGCATTGTTGTCAGCAGGGCAGCCCCGAGCTCTGGATCCATTGGTGCTTCATCTCTGCTCCTCAGTGTGGAGCAGAGCGAGGCTCGGGCTCTCCTGCCAAAGGCACTCACGTGCTGAGCGAGCAGAAGGTAGAAGCCTGTGCCATCTGTCTTCACACTACACCCAGACCCTCCTGGGAAAGGAAGCCTTGGGACTGTGCGAAAGCCCAGCTTCAGGCCAAATCGTTTTCACTCCCAAACACGTTCTGACTTGTGTTCTGAGTAAATCTCAAGAAGCTTTAAAAGGCACAGCAGAGTCAACGCAGCCACCAGAACCAGAATACCTCTCCTTGAGATGCAGCAGGACTGGCCCTTGGCTTTGTGTCACTC
This sequence comes from Neotragus pygmaeus, assembly GCA_006410875.1. Taxonomy (NCBI): domain Eukaryota; kingdom Metazoa; phylum Chordata; class Mammalia; order Artiodactyla; family Bovidae; genus Neotragus; species Neotragus pygmaeus. The sequence continues at coordinate 2,271,024 of SJYV01034183.1, forward strand.
ACTCCCTTCAGAACTAGACTGTGGAGTTCATCATTTTTTATTTATTTTTAATTGGAGGATAACTGCTTTATAATGTTGCATTGGTTTATATCGTGAAAAGTGAAAGTGTTAGTCATTCAGTCATGTCCGATTCTTTGCAATACCATGGTCTGTACCTCTGTCCATGGAATTCTCCAGGCAAGAATACTGCAGTGGATTGCCATTTCCTTCTTCAGAGAATCTTCCTGACCCAGGGATCGAACCGGGTCTCCTGCATTGCAGGCAGATTCTTTACTGTCTGAGCCATTTTTATTAATTCCACACAAAAACATGAATCAGTCATAACTGCATATATGTATATATATGCCCTCTCTTTCTGTAGCCTCCCACCCTCCTCCCATCCCACCCCTCTAGGTCATCACAGAGCATCAGGCTGGGCTCCCTATATTAAATAGCAGATTCCCACCGGCTATTTTACACATGTTAATGTATATATATATGTCTCAGTTAGTCCTAATTTCTCTTTCCCCAGCTGTGTCCATAAGTCCGTTCTCTATGTCAACATCTCTATTCCTTCCCTGCAAATAAGTTCATCAGTATTATTTTTCTAGATGCCAAATGTGCATTAACATACGATACATCATTTTTTTTTAACTGAGGGACAATAAGAGTCATAACTGCTAAAGTGTAACAACAATAATACACACAATATTTTAATTTAGGGGACTTCCCTGGTGGCTCAGTGGTAAAGAACCTGCCTGCCAATACAGGAAACATGGGCTCCATCCCTGGGTTGGGGAGGTCCCCTGGAGAAGGAAATGATAACCCACTCCAGTCTTCTTGCCTGGGAAATCCCATGGACAGAGGACATGACTTAGCAACCAAACAACAACAAAAACATTTTATTTTTTTTAATATAAATTTATTTATTTTAATTGGAAGTTAATTATTTTACAAAATTGTATTGGTTTTGCCATACATCAACAGGAATCCGCCACAGGTATACACGTGTTCCCCATCCTGAACCCCACTCCCACCTCCCTCCCTGTACCATCCCTCTGGGTCGTCTCAGTGCACCAGCCCCAAGCATCCAGTATCATGCATCGAACCTGGACTAGCCAGTCCAGGTTCAGTGCAAAAACATTTTAATTAAGAATCAGAAAAGCAAGCTTGCTCACAGGCTATACGTATAAACAGGCCAGTGCTATAGGTGGTAATTACCAAATGGAGATAGGGTAAGATTGCTCAGCCTGGGGTAGAGGTGAGGNCAGTCCAGGTTCAGTGCAAAAACATTTTAATTAAGAATCAGAAAAGCAAGCTTGCTCACAGGCTATACGTATAAACAGGCCAGTGCTATAGGTGGTAATTACCAAATGGAGATAGGGTAAGATTGCTCAGCCTGGGGTAGAGGTGAGGATGGGATGAGAGAGGGATAATAGAAGAATGTGCCTGGATTACAAAGACAGAAGTTCTGATATCCTAACTAGGTACTGCTGCTGCTGCTGCTGCTGCTGCTGCTGCTGCTGCTGCTGCTTCTAAGTTGCTTCATTTGTGTGTGACTCTGTGCAACCCCATAGATGGCAGCCCACCAGGCTCCTCTGTCCCTGGGATACTCCAGGCAAGAACACTGCAGTGGGTTGCCATTTCCTTCTCCAAAATAGGTACTACTACTAGAAATAATGAGTTGAGAAAGCTGAATTCCTCCATTCTCATCACATTACCTCCCAACTCACTAATTTTCCTCCTGTAGTATTTTATTTCCTTGTGTTGCACAACAAAATTGCCCAGGATGAGGAAGAAAAAGCCTGGTATTCAAGTGCACAAAGAATGAGCTATTCATTGAATCCTTCATCATTTGCTTAGAATTGTTCTTGCTGGGGGAGGAGCAGAGCGCTAAACATTTATTATAACATCCAGAAGCACTGAAGTGTTAGCTATGATTCTGTAGCAGATGTAATGTAAGATCAAACATATGATTTAAGAAAATTTTAAATGATTGTAATTTATGGAAAGCTTTAGGAGGTAGGTACAAAAATAAGGAAAAATGGATATTCAAATACAAACCCCATGTTACATTACTGATTTTTTTTTTTTAGTTTTATTTATTTATTTATTTTTAATAGAAGGATAATTGCTTTACAGTATTGTGCTGGTTTATGCCAAGCATCAACATGTCATTACTGGTTTCTTTTTTTTTTTTTTTACTTTATTTTACTTTACAGTACTCTATTGGAGGTTTCTTTAAAAAAAGATAATTGTACAACGAATTCTTTCCAGCTCTACCTTCTGTTAATGTCATCTCAAGAAGGACTATTTGTGAAGAAAAATAGGCCCCTCTTATCTTGTATTCTTTCCTCTAAATGAAGAGGAAAAATACTACCATTATATGATGTCTTGAAAGCCTTAATTTTCTGGCTCAGAAAATTAGTTATATATACCAAGAGCATATGGTAGAAGAGGTTTACACCAAAAACAGTGGTTTTTTGCTTTTGCACTTATTGATTACAACCTACATAAGACAGAGGGGGAAAGGGAGACACAAATAACATTTTTATCATCATTATTATGTTATTGTTGGCAAATAATAATATATCCTTGCACATATTTTCCTTTATAAAGACTTTATAAAAATAAGGGGAAATTGAGTGTTTATTATTACATAATGATAAGATCATCTCAAGTAAGATAGATTTGAGTAAGTATCTGTACTTCCCCTGATTTCAGGAACAAATCATCATGTTACTAAACTGACTTCATGGCTTTTTATTATTAAATCTTCAAACCTATTCAGACACTATCAGCAAGCACAGTCACCCTCCAAATCCAATCAAACATTCCATTTTTAAAATATAATCTTTCTAAGTGTATATATTTTTTCTCATTTGGAAAGCTAAATTTATGTCTACCCCTCAGAGGCAGACACTGCTACACATCTTTTCCTAAGATAAATGCATTAAAAAAGCATCCTCCCCAAGAAGCCATCCTTGGCCTCTAATAAGTTAATTCATTTCACAATACTTATTAAGTGCCTTCTGTGTGACAGACACATAGGTACCAGAAGCTTGGATTCAAAGACAAAGAAGTCACAGCCCACCCTCAAAGAGCTCAAGGTCTAGAGGAAGAAACAGATTCCAACAACTAAAAGCACTGAAGACAGGGGGAAGCTGACCACTTTCTCTGGTCTTTAGGGACTGAGGTTAGACGTGATCAGTCTACACTGGGCTTTGGAGCACCATCAGGAGTGAACCAGGTGAAAGAAAAGAAAGGGAGTATCTTCCAGGAAGACAGGGCACATTCTGGGTCATGGCAGATTTTGTTTTGTTTTTCGTATCAGGAAGAAGTTGTTGGGGAGAGGAACATAAGACAGACTTTTAAAAGTTAACATTTTGGGAGACTTCCCAGGTCGTCCAGCAACTAAGACTCTGCGCTTCCAAGGCAGGGGACTTAGGTTTGATCCCTGGTCAGGGAAGATGGCATGATCCCACATGCCATGCAGTGCAGCTCAAAATAAATAAATTAATTAAAAAGTTCACATTTTTCTCCTCTCTCTTTCTCTCCTTCATAACCATCCTGTAAAATCCAGGGATGGTCAAGGTGCTCCCTGGTGCCAGGGTCCAGCCTCCTTCCACCTCTGGCTCTGCCATTGCTAGGGCATTAATGAGCCCTGTTATCAATGAACCTGAACTGCTTAGGCCTACACAGCCTTCTAGGAGAGAAAAGCATCACAGGCCCAGCTTAAGAGCACTAGGCAGAAGCTCTACAGATCTCTTCCACCTTGACCCCCCCTTGGCACAAACTCAGTCACATGGCCACAGCTAGTGTCAAGAGGGGCTGGAAAATATCCTGTTTGGTGTAGTTGTATGCCTGGCTGAAAAGCAAGAATTCTCTTCCTATAGAACAGGTGTTGGCAAACTTTTTCTGCAAAGGGCCAAATAGTAAATATTTCAGATCACACACAGTCTTCGTCAGGGCTTCCTTGATGACTCAGATGATTAAAAGTCTGCCTGCAATGCAGAAGACCGGTGTTCCATCCCTAGATGGGGGAGATCCCCTGGAGAAGGAAATGGCAACCCACTCCAGTATTCTTGCCTGGAGAATTTCACGGACAGAGGAGCCTGGCAGACTACAGTCCATAGGGTCGCAAAGAGTCAGACACGACTGAGCAACTTATCACNCCTGGAGAAGGAAATGGCAACCCACTCCAGTATTCTTGCCTGGAGAATTTCACGGACAGAGGAGCCTGGCAGACTACAGTCCATAGGGTCGCAAAGAGTCAGACACGACTGAGCAACTTATCACTCACTCACTCACAGTCTTTGTCATGGATTATTGTTGTTCTTCTTTTTTGTTTTTCTTATAACTCTTTAAAAATGTGAAACCCATTCTTAGTTTGAGTCTCTGTAAAACAGGTCATAAGTCAGATTGGGCACACAAAGTGTGTCAAGCCTATGGAAGAAAAGAAAATTATTTAAGCAGAAAAGTGCCCATTTCCAGCATGAACTCTACAAAATTATAAACCACTTGGAGGAAGAGATTTGCCTCATTCACCTTTCGAGGCTAGCACAGTGCTTGGTCCACAGAGTAGATGCTTAATGTGGATGAGTGATGAATGAATGAATGAATGAATGGAAGATAGGGGGGATTAATAGCTGCCATTTCTTATAATCCCATTTTGTGCCAATGATAGTCTCTTAACATAGATTGTCATTTGAAGACCCCATTTTCTCCAGAGCTTGAAAAAAACTCTAGCCAAGAGCAGACAAGTGAATCTGCTGGGTTTTCCACCTGCTTCACCCCCTTAGCTTCTTAGAGTCCAGCAGCCCACTTCACCTCCCAACCACAGATGCAACTGGGTCCCAAATATGGTCCCAAATATTAGGGAGAGGACCCCCTAATCACAGCTCCCTGTCCTTGACCTCCACTGCAGGCAGACAATCCCAGGGGTGCAAGGAAGTTACGGAACCAAAGGCCTTCCAGGTTCCTCCCTTTGACAGCCATGGGGGCAGCAGGAGAGCCTTGACTTGGTTTCACCCTTTTAAATATCACATGCTTGGCGGGAATGTCAGCAGAAGCCTTCAGGCTGAGTAGACACTTTTTAGTTCCCCTCTTCCTCCTCCCTCTTACTCAATATCCTGAGGGCATAAGAGGACTTTTGTCTAAATCAGCCTGGTGGGGTGGGGTGGGGGGAAGCGTGGATCACTCAACCATTCCCCTGGACGTCTCCTTGCCAGGGCTCAGAAAGTGCCACAGTGCTTGGACTCCCCTTCCTGAGCAGACACAACAGCCCAAAGTGAGGAGTGGTCCAATCCCTGGCCCCTGGAAGACCTCCTCAGTGAGACCACCCTCCCACTTCATTCTCCAGGAGTCAGGTAACAGCTCTGCCCAGGTTTCCTCTTTCAAATCAACATGGGATTTTTTTTTTTCCAGCAGGAAAATGTACCGCCTCCAAATTCTGGCAGCACAGATTGTGCTGGCTGGAATCATTGACAGAAAGGCATGTTTTGTTGGCAAACAGCAGAAGAGGTGGCCATCAGACACCACAGCTCAGTTTCATTGTAGCCAGAGGGTGATAAGCAGATAAAAATGTGTCTGTCATTTGCTCTAGACAGGGCTTCTCACACATGGCTCTTCCAACGTCTGCTGTTGCTAGCATTTTAATGAAGTCTTGCAACAAAACCGGAACCACAGTCCTAATTGAGCACAGATGATTGATGTCAGTCTTGGCTCCTGACAAGCCTGGTCTTACACTTTTGATGAAGAGCAAATTTCATTTTTGTCCCCAAAGCTTAAGAGCTGACAGGAAGTGGAGATTCATGTGAAATTCCCACACAGACTAGGGAAAGGGGGCTATGCTACCATCAACCCTGCCTTCTCAAAAGGAATTCTGGCAAAGTGGGACCAATGACAAGGGCTACAAGTCATCTGAGGAAATCCAAAATTTAATTGGTGCCTTCAGCCCCCTTGTATGAATTGGGGTCTCTCATGAAAATATCACAGTACTTTTTCCCCACCCCCTTTAACTAAACTTACAATGGGGTAATTAAAATGGACCTCTTACTCTGCCTCCTACCAACTACATGATTCTGGGCCAGTCACCTAACCGCTCTGTGCCTCAGTTTCCTCCGCTAAAGCAATGAGAATAATAATAGCACTTACCTCCTAGGTTTGTTGTGAATATAAAATTATACATACTTATTGGGTATTAAAATTAATAGTAACAAATATTATTAAAGATCACTAATATGTGCTGCTTTTAATATTTTGACATTAGAGATTACTCTGTGTAGAAAAATAGACGGGTTTATGAACATAAGGCAAAATCATGCCTTTGCTTTTATGTACGGACTGAGAGACTGTTGGGAAGGATTTTAGGTTGATTGAAACATGTATATACCAGGCAGGACACAAACTTTAGATATTCTGATGCTCCTAGAAATTAATGATAAATGAGGGGCAGGAGGAGTAAATGGTTCCTTTCAATAAAAATATGTCTTTTAAAATGTTCCATTAAAGATGATCACGAATATCAATGGAATTTTAGTGTAAATTCATGGGACACACTGAAGAAGTTAGTCTTCTGTTTCAAACAGAAATGTCTGGGAAGGACTCCATTTATCTTGGAAAATTATTTTAAAAGTTCAAATTCATGCTTTCTGCTTGTTATTTCCATCCGTTTAACTACCAGCTCACTTCAAAGGCTTCCCAGCTCCTGTAGGAATCCAGAGGCCCCTGCTCTAGACTCAGCGTTTCATAAAGCCTGTTTGGGGGGGGGAATTCTAAAAGCTCCGGCATTCTAAAAGCAGCCTCATTGAGTAGTCACACCGCCACCTAGTGGCGCAAAAGCTAAACACGTGCAAACGATTGCCCTGAAGCTTGTTCTCGCCTTGCTGCTGCTGCTGCTGCTTAGTCGCGTCTGACTCTGTGTGACCCCATGGACTGTAGCCCGCCAGGCTCCTCTGTCTATGGGGATTCTCCAGGCAAGAATACTGGAGTGAGTTGCCATGCCCCCCTGCAGGGGCAGGACCCAGCGATCGAACCCAGGTCTCCCTCATGGCAAGCAGATTCTTGACTGCTGAGCCACCAGGGAAGCCCTCTAGCCTTACTGTCCCTTAAAAATCATGTTTTATTTCTACTATTGGAATCCTATGTTAAGGAGAGAAGTGGGGTGGGGTGAGGGAGAAAAGGAGAGAAAATCAGGGGAAGTAGACAAGATCTTTCATAGGTCTGAGGCGTTAGTGGTGGCTGCTTCTGGGTGAAAATGTGGAAGAGGACTGTGGTTCACTGGCAAAGTTAAAATTGTGGTCCCAGGGGTTTTGGTTAAGATCATGGTTCCAGAATCAAGAAAGGAGTTTGAGTGGGGCCTCTACCATTCACCGGCTATGGACCTTGAGTGAATTAATGAACTGCCCCATGCCTTGGTTTCTTTGTCTATAAAATGGGAATAACAATAACTTCTTTGTGGTTTATTATGAGCTCCTAGCAAAGAAGGCAATCCATAGCATTATCTATTGTCATGACTGTTTTTAAGAGGAAGATGCTGCAGAAACTGCTATCTCAAAGGTCAGGCAATGCAGGACAGTGGGCCCAATGGTTGAGCAAACAGGACAACCAGATTCTGATTCTGCCAAAAAGTAGCTGTGTGACCTTGGGTGGATCACATATCCTGTTTCCTTTCCTGCAAAATGTAGAGCTTGAATTCATGGATCATTAAGGTTATTTTTTCTTTCGCAAACACTGTAAATCTAAGGCAAGTCTTTCCATTAAAACCGGCCCACCTTTAAGGTTCATTTTGATCTTTCTTTTTAACCAAAGCCCAGAGTCAAGCGTGTCCCAGGCATTTATTTCTACAGCTGCTGGCGGATGAGAAATAGGCCAGGTATATATTTGGTCAGGATGAGAACCCAATGGAAAGTCCTAGAAACTGAAGAATATTCCCCCGTCAGAAGCCGGTCTAGGATTTCTCATACATTTGAAGAATTCAGAACGTGTTTTGTTTTGTTTTTTATCTCTGCTAACTAGCCTCCTTAACATGACAGGAAACCAACAAAACGTTTGAGCTGTACAAATTCAATATATACTTTATTAATCGTGTTGCTAAGTCTGTGCCACCCATGTTGGTTAAACTAGTACCTGATCTCGCTTCCAAGAGCCTATAAATGCCACTGAAACTCACCTACTGCATGTAGGTATTAATAATTCTCTATTCTGTTGTTCCAAGCCAGGGCCCATTCCACTAGAGACACCTTGCTCTGAGATGATAACTATGGTGGCCCAGAAAAGATAATTATGAAACAATGCTTCCTGCCCTTCATCCTAAACAGCACCCATGCAGGTGCTCAGATATTTAGAGAAATCAGAACAAAGGCATCCTGAATCTTTGTGAGGGTGGGTGTATTAATTCCTTGTGGATCCTATAACAAACCACAAACTAGGTGACTAACAACAACATAAATTTTTTCTCTTAGAGTTTTGAGGGCTGAAGTTTTAAAATCAGGGTGTCCACAAGGCTACATTTTCCCCAGAGGCTCTAGAGGAAAATCCAGTTTTTGCCTTTTTCAACTTCTGGCAACTTCTGGGGCTTCCCTAGAGGCTCAGATGATAATCTGCCCACCATACAGAAGACCAGAATTCGATCCCTGGGTCAGGAAGATCCCCTGGAGAAGAGAATGGCTACCCACTCCAGTATTCTTGCCTAGAGAATTCCATGTACAGAGGAGCCTGGCAGGCTGTTGCAAAGAGTCAGACATGACTGAGCAACACACACACTCACACACACGTCTTCTGGCAGCCTCCAGCATTCTTTGGCCTGTGGCTGCATCACTCCAAGCCTGCCTCCCCCTTCACATGGCATTCTCATCCTCTCTGGTCTTTTCCGCCTCTGTATCTTATCTTACAGGGACACGAGTCCTTGGATTTAGTGCCACCTGGTAAATCAGGATGATCTCCTCATCTGATCCTAATTATATAAAACCCTCTGTTTCAAATAAGGTCACATGCACAGGTTCTGAGACATGGACATATATTTTGAGGTTGCTACCACTGAAACGACTCAGTTGAGTAGAGAAGACAGGGCAGAAATTTTAAAAGACCAGCAGTCAGCCTCCGCACCTCAGTTCCATTCACCCATGCTGAATCAGTGAAAAAAAAAAGGGAAAGTCATTCAGTCATGTCCAACTCTGCAAGCCCATGGACTCTAGCCCACCAGTCTCTTCTGTCCCTGGAATTCTCCAGGCAAGAACACTGGAGTGGGTTGCCATTTCCTTCTTCAGGGGATCTTCTTGACCCAGGGATCAAACCCGGGTTTCCTGCATTGTAGGCAGTTACTTTACCATCTGGGCTAGCAGGGAAGCCCATGCCAAATCACCGTAGCCCCAAAAAACATTCCAATCCTTGCCACTGAATTTTGGCAACTCAATGTACATGTGAGGATAAGAGCAAGAAAGATCCAAGGTCCCAATGGTTTTGAATCATTTTTGTGCCCAAATACACCAGGCGATGTCACACCTTCCCATTTGTACTGGCTGGGCTGGTAGTTCTCCATAAAGAAATCTTTGAAGAAACAAAACAGGATGCATTGGGACATTTAGCAAGCTTGAAAAAATCCCCAGGGTGATTCCACCACACCCTGTGCCTCTTTCCTTGTCTTAACCTCAAAGTAGACTGTTCAAAATAGCTGTATTTACCTCATCAGTCAAAAACTAACTTTAGTCAGTGACAAGTGTGTGTATACTTCTCAAGTCGTTTTTGTTTTTATTCATATTAGAAATTTGACACTGGTCCACTGTTACGTGTTAGTCACACTTGTATGTGTCATTTAAAATATTCTAGTCAAAAATTCGAGTCAAAATTTCATCTGAGCGGTAAGATGTTTACATATAAGCTTGATATTATTGAAATACCATTTTTCCTCCATTCCGAGACACTTTCTTTTTTTTTTAATTGATGTATACTTAGAGAAGGCAATGGCACTCCACTCCCNAAGTTAAAAAAAATTCGAGTCGAAATTTCATCTGAGCGGTAAGATGTTTACATATAAGCTTGATATTATTGAAATACCATTTTTCCTCCCTTCCAAGACACTTTCTTTTTTTTTTAATTGATGTATACTTAGAGAAGGCAATGGCACTCCACTCCCGTGCTCTTACCTGGAAAATCCCATGGACGAAGGAGCCTGATAGGCTGCAGTCCATGGGGTCGCGAAGAGTCGGACACAACTGAGTGACTTCACTTTCACTTTTCACTTCCCTGCACTGGAGAAGGAAATGGCAACCCACTCCAGTGTTCTTGCCTGGAGAATCCCAGGGACGGGGGAGCCNTCAAAAATTCGAGTCAAAATTTCATCTGAGCGGTAAGATGTTTACATATAAGCTTGATATTATTGAAATACCATTTTTCCTCCATTCCGAGACACTTTCTTTTTTTTTTAATTGATGTATACTTAGAGAAGGCAATGGCACTCCACTCCCGTGCTCTTGCCTGGAAAATCCCATGGACGAAGGAGCCTGATAGGCTGCAGTCCATGGGGTCGCGAGAAGTCGGACGCAACTGAGTGACTTCACTTTCACTTTTCACTTTCCTGCACTGGAGAAGGAAATGGCAACCCACTCCAGTGTTCTTGCCTGGAGAATCCCAGGGACAGGGGAGCCTGGTGGGCTGCCGTCTCTGGGATCGCACAGAGTCGGACACGACTGAAGCAACTTAGCAGTAGCAGTATACTTGATTTACAATACTATGTTAGTTTCAGGTGTAAAGCAAATTGATTCAGATATATATATACATGCATATAAATATGTAATTTTTCATTACAGTTTATTATAAGACGTTGGATATAGTTCCCTGTGCTCTACAGTGAAGCCTTGTTGTTTATCTGTTTTGTACATAGTAGTATGTGTCTGTTAATCCCATTGTTGTTGTTGCTTACTCGCTAAGTCAGGTCCAACTATTTTGTGATCCTGTGGACTGTAGCCCACCAGGTTCCTCTGTCCATGGGATTTCCCAGGCGAGAATACAATACTGGAGTGAGTTGCCATTTTCTTCTCCAGGGGTTCTTCCTGACCCAGGGATCGAACCCCCGTCNGTCTGTTAATCCCACTGTTGTTGTTGCTTACTCACTAAGTCAGGTCCAACTCTTTTGTGACCCTGTGGACTGTAGCCCACCAGGTTCCTCTGTCCATGGGATTTCCCAGGCGAGAATACTGGAGTGAGTTGCCATTTTCTTCTCCAGGGGTTCTTCCTGACCCAGGGATTGAACCCCCGTCTCTTGCATTAACACGCAGATTCTTTACCACTGAGCCACCAGGAGAGCCTGTACTCTTAATTCATCTCTTTTCCCTCTTTCTCCTTTGGAAACCACGAATTTGTTTTCTGTTCATGAGTTTGTTTCTGTTCTATAAATAAGTTCATTTTCATTATTTTTTAGATTCCACCTATAGGCACTATCATATGACATTTGACTGACCTCTCTCAGTATGAGAATCTCTAGGTCCATCCATGTTGCTGCAAATGGCATTATTTTATTCTTTTTTATGGCTAAGCTATATTCCACTGTGTATATATTGAAATATATATATATCAATATATATAGATATAGCTATATATATATCACATCTTCTTTACCCATTCATTGTTAATGGGCACTCAGGTTGCGTCCACATCTTGCCTATTATAAATAGCACTCCAGTGAGCACCGAGGTGCTTGTATCTTTTCAAATTAAGAATTGTCATCTTTTCCAGATATTTGCCCACATGTGGATTTGGAGGATCATGTGCTAATTCTATTTTTAGCTTTTTAAGAAACCTCCACACTGTTCTTCATATTGGCTGCACCAAATTACATTCCCACCAACAGTGTGGGAGGATTCCTTTTTCTCTCCATCCACTCCAGTATTTATTATTTGTAAACTTTTTAATGACGGTCATTTCAACATGTATGAAGTGATACCTCATTGTAGTTTTGATTTGTATTTCTCTAGTAGTGATCTTGAGCACCTTTTCATGTACCTGTTGGCCACCCGTATGTCTTCTTTGGAGAAATGTCTATTTGGGNCCTGTATGTGAGCTGAGATTCTAAACTCCAAATACAAACTACACAAGAAGGAGAAGAAGTCATGATTCTATGATGTAAGAAGAACATGAGACATAGAAAATCTGGGTTTGGATCTCCGTTCTACCGTGTGCTTGAACTCTGTATACCTTTCTGTAACAAGAAGAATTTACCAGGCTTTGGGAGGATCAAATGAGATATTACATGTGGAATTTTTGTTTTTAAGTGTGATTATTAGTTCTAATAATAGAATTAGTAATGGGTATAAAATACCAAACTCCAGAATGTTTTTTGCTGTATATACAAGCAAACAAAGAAAAATATTGAGATCATCTATACCCTAAATAAGTAATCTTAGTAAAGCACAGATTTTGAACTAGATAGTGGCAAAGTGCCACATACCAGAACTAACACATTAGCAAGGAATCACTAGGACCCTCTGGAGAAAATAAAGAAATGCATCAAATGAGTGGGTATGTGAAAACCCAGAGCAGCTGAAGTCATGCAGCACCTTGGAAAATTGAGGGTTCCTGAGAAAAGAGAGTGGCCAGGTCTTAAGAGCAGGATATATACCATGAAAAGGTTGAAATTGAGAACATCACAGTTTTAATGAGAAAAGGTGCAACTGACAGTAAAGAGCCCATGACAACAAAGATGAGAGAAATTGCTCATTTCATGGCAGAGTCTTGCTGCTGTGGCTTCCAGGAGAGGAAAACAAGTGAGGTCAGGACTGTGGAGTGATTATATTATTTAATCCTGATTAAGAAACAGTGAGTGCATTTTCTTCCAAGTTCAAAAGAAATGGAACAGAAATGGGTTGAGAAGAAAGAGGTATGGGGGGAGGATTCCACATATTCTGTAAAGTGAGGTTTCAAAAATCATCCATCTCTCTGTGGATGGATATGATTCTCCCATAACCTTCCATTTCTAATGTCTAGTTTTGTGGGTTTTTTTCCCCTCATATCACACTCTGTCTCCCTCACTGACCAGCAGCTAGCTGCTCTCTGTCTTGATGGGCCTGTTGAAATCTTCCTCTTCTAAGTGGTTCTTGTCACACAGAACTTCTCAATGCTGGGAAGGAAGTCTCTAGAAAACCCCACAGATGGCCTCCTCTCCCCACCCCCACCCACTCCATGTAGACCTTACCCTTTCAGTTTCTAACTTCCCGTCAGGGGCAGAAAGGAACTGCCAGGCTTGGTGTCAACGTGTGTTTACGTGTGTTGAGAGGGATGTGGGGGCTGAGAAAAAAAAAAGAACAGAACATTTCTGTCCTGTTTTTCCTATGCCAAGGAGTATCTTTCTCAGCCATCAAGAATGTTTTATTTCAAATTTCATGTGTTTGGCAAAGTGTGTTCTCTTTTGNTGTATACCTTTCTGTAACAAGAAGAATTTACCAGGCTTTGGGAGGATCAAATGAGATATTACATGTGGAATTTTTGTTTTTAAGTGTGATTATTAGTTCTAATAATAGAATTAGTAATGGGTATAAAATACCAAACTCCAGAATGTTTTTTGCTGTATATACAAGCAAACAAAGAAAAATATTGAGATCATCTATACCCTAAATAAGTAATCTTAGTAAAGCACAGATTTTGAACTAGATAGTGGCAAAGTGCCACATACCAGAACTAACACATTAGCAAGGAATCACTAGGACCCTCTGGAGAAAATAAAGAAATGCATCAAATGAGTGGGTATGTGAAAACCCAGAGCAGCTGAAGTCATGCAGCACCTTGGAAAATTGAGGGTTCCTGAGAAAAGAGAGTGGCTAGGTGTTAAGAGCAGGATATATACCATGAAAAGGTTGAAATTGAGAACATCACAGTTTTAATAAGAAAAGGTGCAACCGACAGTAAAGAGCCCATGACAACAAAGATGAGAGAAATGCTCATTTCATGGCAGAGTCTTGCTGCTGTGGCTTCCAGGAGAGGAAAACAAGTGAGGTCAGGACTGTGGAGTGATTGTATTATTTAATCCTGATTAAGAAACAGTGAGTGCATTTTCTTCCAAGTTCAAAAGAAATGGAACAGAAATGGGTTGAGAAGAAAGAGGTATGGGGGGAGGGTTCCACATATTCTGTAAAGNGGAGTGATTATATTATTTAATCCTGATTAAGAAACAGTGAGTGCATTTTCTTCCAAGTTCAAAAGAAATGGAACAGAAATGGGTTGAGAAGAAAGAGGTATGGGGGGAGGGTTCCACATATTCTGTAAAGTGAGGTTTCAAAAATCATCCATCTCTCTGTGGATGGATATGATTCTCCCATAACCTTCCATTTCTAATGTCTAGTTTTGTGGGTTTTTTTCCCCTCATATCACACTCTGTCTCCCTCACTGACCAGCAGCTAGCTGCTCTCTGTCTTGATGGGCCTGTTGAAATCTTCCTCTTCTAAGTGGTTCTTGTCACACAGAACTTCTCAATGCTGGGAAGGAAGTCTCTAGAAAACCCCACAGATGGCCTCCTCTCCCCACCCCCACCCACTCCATGTAGACCTTACCCTTTCAGTTTCTAACTTCCCGTCAGGGGCAGAAAGGAACTGCCAGGCTTGGTGTCAACGTGTGTTTACGTGTGTTGAGAGGGATGTGGGGGCTGAGGAAAAAAAGAACAGAACGTTTCTGTCCTGTTTTTCCTATGCCAAGGAGTATCTTTCTCAGCCATCAAGAATGTTTTATTTCAAATTTCATGTGTTTGGCAAAGTGTGTTCTCTTTTACTGGTTCATACTCTTTTTTTATGTGAAAATAGAATAGCCATTAGAAATAGTAGATGAAAATAAGATTTCTTTGGGGTGACACTTGGAGACACAGAAAAATGAAATGACTTATGTTGTATTACCATGTGGACATTAAATATTATCCTAAGATCCAAATAAGCCCCTAGAAAGAGATCGATAAAAATACTTCAATTATCTGTAAGTTCATTAGACAAAATGCAAATTCCTCAGAGATTACCCTCTGATTTCATATAGTTAATGCAGGCTAAGTGAATTATCTGCTTTTATTTTATTGACTACACCAAAGCCTTTGTTGTGTGGATCACAACAAACTGTGAAAAATTCTTAAAGAGATGGGAATACCAGACCACCTGACCTGCCTCCTGAGAAATCTGTATGCAGGCCAATAGGCAGGTCAGGTGGTCTCGTATTTCCATCTCTTTAAGAATTTTCCGCAGTTTGTTGTGATCCACACAACAAAGGCTTTGTTATAAAGTAACAATTAGAACTGGACGTGGAACAACAGACTGGTTCCTAATCAAGACAGGAGTAAGTCAATGCTATATATTGTCACCCTGCTTATTTAATTTATATGACAAGTATATCATTTGAAATGCCAGGCTAGATGAAGCACACACTGGAATTAAGATTGCTGGGAGAAATATCAATAACCTCAGATATGCAGATGACACCACCCATATGGCAGAAAGTGAAGAAGAACTAAAGAGCCTCTTGATGAAAGTGAAAGAGGAAAGTGAAAAAATTGGCTCAAAGCTCAACATTCAGGAAACTAAGTTCATAGCATCTGGTCCCATCACTTCATGGCAAATAGATGGGGAAACAGTGTCAGACTTTATTTTGGGGGGCTCCAAAATTACTGCAGATGGCAACTGCAGCCATGAAATTAAAAGACACTTGCTCCTTGGAAGAAAAACTATGACCAACATAGACATCATATTAAAAAGCAGAGACATTAGTTTGCCAACAAAGGTCCATCTANTAAGATCATGGCATCTGGTCCCATCACTTCATGGCAAATAGATGGGGAAACAATGTCAGACTTTATTTTGGGGGGCTCCAAAATTACTGCAGATGGCAACTGCAGCCATGAAATTAAAAGACACTTGCTCCTTGGAAGAAAAACTATGACCAACATAGACATCATATTAAAAAGCAGAGACATTAGTTTGCCAACAAAGGTCCATCTAGTCAAAACTACTGGTTTTTCCAGTAGTCATGTATGGATGTGAGAGTTGGAATATAAAGAAAGCTGAGTGCTGAAGTATTGATGCTTTTGAACTATGGTGTTGGAGAAGACACTTGAGAGTCCCTTGGACTGCAAGGAGATCCAACCAGTTCATCCTAAAGGAAATCAGTCCTGAATATTCATTGGAAGGACTGATGCTGATGCTGAAACTCCAATACTTTGCCCACCTGATGTGATTAACTGATTCATTTGAAAAGACCCTGATGCTGGTAAAGGCTGAATGCAGGAGGAGAAGGGAGAAGGAGAAGGGGACAGAGGATGAGATAGTTGAATGGCATCACTGACTCAATGGACATGAGTTTGAGTAAGCTCCGGGAGTTGGTGATGGACAGGGAAGCCTGGCATGCTGCAGTGCATGGGGTCACAATGAGTCGGACACGACTGAGTGACTGAACTGAAATGAATTATATCCTAAGCAAATGTGGGCTAAATTTGCTGTAAAAACCGTATGAAACAATAACAAAAACCCATGGTTTCAGAACTGTTTATCATCAACATCCTATCAGCATTCCACTAACATCAAGAAGTCAAAATTTTACAGAAGAACAAACTTAAAGAGTCATATTTAATTTCCTCATCCATCAATGGTTAAGCCATCAGAGGCCATGCCAAAGACAAAATTGTACTTATGCAGGAGCTCTTTGGTCAGATAACCGGGAAGATGTTTGAAGGTTCTAATTTGTAAAGTGATGGTGATTTTCAGACCTGATTTTTCAGGACAAAGGGAACACAAAAGTCGAACTGATCAATATACCTGGAGAGTTCAAGGTGACTCAGCATTTGGGAGATGGGCCTTTGCCAGCTAAACTTTACCAATTGCTGAGTGACCTGGCTTCCCCTACTTCAGTTCAACCCAGAAGGGAGGACCCAGTGGGAACCAGGAAGGAGTGCAGAGCATCAGGTGCCTGAGATCATGGAAGAGGGAGTGATGATACACAGCGGCATCCATAGAGGTTTACTGCCAAGCTGCTGCTCAGTCCAGCCTCCGGAGGGAAGCCAGGCACACACACAGCTACCAGAGACCCCACTCGTGCCAGCTGATTTCTTCTTACTACATCATCCCTCACAACACGAGGTTGACTGAGGTGGGTCATCTACTGTTCCCTCTCCACCTTCTCAAGTCGCTGACAAAAATGTAAGGGGTTGTCACAGTAGGGGCTGCCACTGCTTCTTCCGCTGCCAGCCCCTCCTCCCTGGGCTTTGACCAGCCTGTAGCAGCCCTCTCCTGCCCCAGGAACTCAATTTGTGGTGAGAGGCATGTTCCCACATCCTGTTAAAGAGGGGCTTGATGCTCCCTTCAGCATCAGAGGCTCAGCCAACTGGAATCCATAACAGCCCATTTGCCATGAAGTAGACAGGGAGGTTTTGAGAATAGATTCATGGCTGGGTTCAACACTCCTTAAGAAGCTAAGAAAATCGTTTCTCCTACTATCATCTGTCTGATCAATCATGGAGAAGTTCAAACAAATTCAGCCCATCAGCCAGTATGTTTATGTATATATAATTATGGCTGGTTTGTGTGTTGTGTGTTGTGTGGCAGAAACCAGCACAACATTAGGTCCTTCCCTGCTGGCTCAGATGGTAAAGAATCTTCTGGCAATGCAGGAGACCTGAGTCTGATCCCTGGGTCAGGAAGATTCCCTGGAGCGGGAATCGCTACCCACTCCATATTCTTGCGTGGACAATCTCGTGGACAGAGGAGCCTAGTGGGCTACAGTCCATGGGGTCACAAAGAGTTAAACACAACTGAGTGACTTAAAGTTTCACTTTTCAACACAACATTGTAAAAATATTTTAAATATTTAAATAAATTAAAATTAGCAATTATGAAAAGAAATGTATCAGGAAATACGGGAGTGCTTATTTGAGTGGGGAGTGACAGAGGGGGAACATTTTTGAGGAAAAAAAAAACAGGTTCCTGATTTTTCAAATCCTTAAGGAAACAGAGTACACACATTAAATACATAAATTATGATTCATCTAATATTTAGACAGTGTTAACAGAGATGAAAAGACATTACTTCAGTTTCAATGTCTATTGTGGAACTTGCCGTCTACCATCTTGAGAAGCTATGTCATAAGTACTGTATTTTTAGTCAGCTGCCGTGAACTCTATCTTAACAATCAAAAACAATGAAAGTCATTTTATTATATAATTTCTAACAGAAAGGGGTTTAAGACATTTTATTTTCAGACTCAAATAACTGCACCCCCCCAAAAAAAATTGTCTTTTCCAAGTTTACTAGGTGTAGCAGATCAAGTCTCTTTAAAGAGAAAAAACAACTTATCTGTGTGTGTGTGTGTGAAGTTTGGGAGGGCTTTGCTTGGTCATGAAGAATATATTTTTATTTTCTTTAAGCAACAAAAATCAATGAGGCTAACTACTACTATTGTTCTATGAAAGTTTGAATTGCATGAGTCTAATCCAAATTTTCACCAACCTATTCTTACCTCGGGGGTGGTAAATTTATCTGGCTTATAGAAGAATGTGCTATCTTTTCAGTCTTTTTGCTATGCTTCTGGTCAGTCCTGGGCTGAGTGGATCCTAAATTTGAACAACCATCACTTTGGCAGGAGCTGGGCTCTCCCGTGCGGTGCACCACCCCTCATCTGCCTCCTTCCCTCTTCACTGGGCAGGAGTAAGGCTGACTTCCTGGAATATTTTCCCATTACATATGCATCTCCTCTCAGCCTCATATTCTCCTCTGATGTCACTCTATATGGGGTTCTGTTCTGGGCAACAGTGACAGTGATAGAAATTAATTTTGTTCCACAGGTAGAACCAACAATTCAGACCATATTTGAGCAATGATATGTTATCTCAACATAGCAATAAAAAAAGAAAATCAATACGTGGTAAAATTGATCAGAGATTCAAGAAAGAACAAAGAGAATCAGAGACACAGAGAAAGATTTGAATAAACTATTGTTATTTGCCAACTTTCCTCATGATTAAAAGCATTATATGTGATCAGGTAAAATCATTTTCTTCTCGTATTCCATGGTCTGCATTTAGAAAAGAATAAGAGCATCCATAATAGGGGTTCATTTTTCTCATGAGTTAATTACAAAATGACACTACCACATCTTAAGGAAGCACAATCAAGCTCAAAGTTATTTTACATTTTATTATTTATTGGCTGCACTGGGTCTTGGTTGCTCTCTGCAGGCTAGCTCTTGTTGTGACCAGAGGCTCCTCTCCAGTTGCAGTGCACGGGCTTCTCATTGCAGTGGCTTCTCTTGGTGAGGAGCACAGGCTCTAGGCACGCGGGCTACCGTAGCTGCAGCATGCAGGCTCAGTAGTTGTGGCTCAAGATCTAGTTGCTCTGTGGCATGTGGAATCTTCTCAAACCAGGGATCAAACCTGTGTTCCCTGGCACAGGGGACAGGTGGATTCTTATCCACTGCATCACCAAAGAAATCTTCAAAATTATTTGAAATCCATTAGTTACCCAAGATTTGTGGGTGTCTTACTTCGTTTGTGTTTTACAAGTGAAACTTTACAAAAATGAGACTTGAAAGACAAGGGACTTTGAAAACAATCTAGTGACAGTCTCTTGTATTATTTAGTTTCTCTACAGTTCTTTGTAGGTTTTAGAGTGTATTGCATTATAAAAATTAAAAACAGGCTTTCTGGTAAGATGTTTCTAATAATCCAGGAATAAGAGGATTAGCTCAAAGCTTCTCAGTCTCAGCACTGTTGGGACTGATAATTCTTAGTTCCACGGGTCAGTCCTGGGTATTGTAGGATAGTTAACAGCAGCTCTGGCCTCTATTCATGAGTTGTCAAGAGCACTTTCTCAATCAGCCATTTCAATCAAAGGCGTTTGCAGACATTGCAAAAACTGCCCCAATTTGAGAACCACCGGATTAACCTAATATCCAAGACATATTTAAAATCAAGCAAAATCCAGTTACCAATAACAGTGATAGGGTATTACTAATTTTTCCATATGAAAATATGTAGATGAACTAGCTACAAAAGAAAACATTTTCTTGATATGTAATTTCTTGGTGTCTGTCCTAAATGCCATCTCAGTCTTTGTTTAAGTATATATACTTGATTCACTGCCTTTATGTAAGTTGCTAAAAGCAAAAAAATTTTCGGGAATCTAGAGTTGTTAACTAGAAGTTCAGAGGTTGTAGCTAAAGTATTTTTGCATCTTCCCAGGGACTGTGGAAAACATGTTAAGTTTATATCAGTGAAGATGTATAATTCTCAGAAAGGGGAAAATATGAGGTCTAAAGGAAATTCACTTCTATCAAGAACATTTCTACAATTACATCCATGTAATTATAGCACAATGGGTAGTAGTTTTGGCTAAACATTGTACAGACATTCCTTGAATTAAAATGGTTCAATTTAAAATTGTTCAACATTATAATGATGCATCTAGCAGAAAGCAAACTTTGATTTTTTATCTTTCTCCAGGCTAGTGATATGTGGTATTGTACTCTCAGGTGATGCTCAGAGCTCCCAGTCAGCTGAGCAATCAGGAGGGTAAACAAGGTTAAACACCAGTACACTTACAACCACTCTGTACCTAGACAGCCATCCTGTTTTTCTTTCAGTATGGTATTCAATAAATTACATGAGATATTCTACACTTTATTATAAAATAGGTTGTGTGTTGGATGCTTTAGCCCAACTAACAGCTAATGTAAAGGTTCTGAGCACACTTAAGGGAGACTGGGCTAAGCTAAAATGTGCTCCGCTGGTGCTGCTAAGTCACTTCAGTCGTGTCCGACTCTGTGCAACCCCATGGACGGCAGCCCACCAGGCTACCTCGTCCCTGGGATTCTCCAGGCAAGAACACTGGAGTGGGTTGCCATTTCCTTCTCCAATGCATCAAAGTGAAAAGTGAAGGTGAAGTTGCTAAGTCGTGTCCGACCCTCAGCGACCCCATGGACTGCAGCCTTCCAGGCTCCTCCGTCCATGGGATTTTCCAGGCAAGAGTACTGGAGTGGGGTGCCATTGCCTTCTCCTAAAATGTGCTCTACATGAGGCGAATTATATGCACTTTCTACTTTAGGTATTTTCGGTTTATGATGGATTTATTGGGATGCAACCCTATCATAGGGATATCATAGGGCTTCCCATGTGGCTCAGTGGTAAAGAATCTGCCTGCCAATGCAGGAGCCGCAGGAGACATGGGTTTGACTGCTGGGTCAGGAAGGTCCCCTAGAGAAGAAAATGGCAACCCACTCCAGAATCTTTGCCTGGGAAATCCCATGGACAGAGGATTCTGGCGGGCTACAGTCCATAAGATCACAGAAGAGTTGCACAAGACTTAGCAACTAACGGCAGTGATAAACCTCGTCATAAGTGGAGAAAGATCTGCACAAATATATTAACAGATGGGAAAAAATAGAAAATTCCATCAAATAACTTTGGAAAATAAATTTTGAGTAATTTGAGGTGAAATGTTTGTTTTACACTCTGAGATCTTCTACAGTAGATTCTGAAATATCTTTTCTTAAGGATAAGCAGAAACCTGATCCTTAAATCATTAAAAGTTTAAAAAGTCCTGCAAACTAATGTAAGGTGTTAATAATAGGAGAAATGATGTAAATTATGTGAGAACTCTCTGTATTATCTTCTGAATTCTTCCTTAAGTCTAAAATTATTGTAAAAAATAAAGTAAGGCTTTAAAAAGCTGTGTAAATAATAGGCACTGATATGGATCAATTGTTAAGGGAAAAAAGCAGAATCGATACTGAAAGTATTTAACAACTAGAATCACTTAGGAACCAATCAGAATGGTTTATCTTGCTGAACTGATGTGTAACACAGGAAAAAAGTAAAGTGCAAAGCAGAGCTTCCCGCGTGTACAAAACATAGGGACAGAAAAGATGTATGTGTGTTTATTTATATACATTTTTATCAATATAGACATAGTTTAGAAATATACATAAGAAACTGATAACAGTGGTTGACTGACTCTGGAGAGGAGTTAAATAAGCTCTCCATGCAATTTATTGTTTAAAGCAGGTCAATTTTGAGAATAAAAGGGAGCATTATTAATCATTATTCCAGAACAATAAGCATAAACATGTGTTGTACCGTTAAGTTAGGTATATGACCCTCCTAGACCTGGGGCAGGAGAGTTTAGAGAGTCAGGTTTTAGAGCAGGATTACTTTCCCTTTATCATAAAATACACTGTTCTTATCCTCTTTTTAACTTTTACAAAGTAAAAAGAGCCCTAGAAAATGGAATGAATATTCAGTCTACAATGAAATCAATATGGCAGAATGTAGAAAAAAAAATTTTTTTTAACCATTTTTGCCTTTCTATCATTATTATTAAAGAAGAAATTCAACTATTATTGTTAAAATGAAGAGTGAACCTGGGTGTTGAAAATTTTAGCTAATAAACTTACTAACAGTGATAACAACCAAAACTTCTAAACCTAAGTAGTCCATATAATAGATTAATAGTTGTGGATTTCGAGCCATTCAGAAAGTGAACATATTAGTCACTCAGTGGTGTCCAACTATTTGTGACCCCATGGACTGTAGCCCACCAGGCTCCTCTGTCCATGGAATTCTCCAAGCAAGAATACTGGAATGGGTTGCCATTTCCTACTCCAGGGGATCTTCCCAACCCAGAGACTGAACCTGGGTCTCCTGCATTGCAGGCAGGTTCTTTACCACTGAGCCATCAGGGAAGTATTAGTAAACACAGGTGCTGTTGCTAATCTGTGGCTCTTTCTTTCCTTGTCCTTCAACAACTAGTTTTGGGGATACAGGGTGGGGGGTGGGGAGGTAAGCCAAACTCAAACACCATAACTTACAATGTTACCCAGCAGTATGCTGGTTTTAGTCACATTGATATAAAATTAGAACATTACATTAATGATTGTAGCTTCAGAATTTGGTCACTTGGAGAAAATGATGTTATGTGACTAGTGAGTTAGAAAAAAAAATCACAATGGCAGATAATCATAGAATGTATATTATGTTGCAATTTTTGGTCTAAGAAAATTTACGTGCATTAACTCATTTAATCCTTTTATTTAAAAAAAGTAAAATCCAATGAGGAATAGGTACTGTTACAATTCTCATTTTATAGTTGAAGAAAATGGAGTTTCAGAAAGGTTAAGTAACTCGCTAGGTCACACAATAAGTAAGTAGTTGGGTCGAAGTTTGAACCCAAGTCAGTACTTTCAGAGCCAGGGCTATTAACCCTGATGTTACACTGCCTTCTGGGTCTGGGTTGGCACCTGGAACTTAAATTACATTTCCAAATCAACCACTTCCGTATTTTTAAAGTAAAAGCAGGGCATGCGGTTTGACAATGGGTTAGTGTGTTTCATGGATTTCACCCAACTCCTGCCCCACTCCAGCCAAAATCCAAGATGTAAAGTTATTGTGACTAAAAAGGATGTCACTCAAATCCTTTGGTTTCTGTTCTGTCACCAATGCAGTGAGAGAGGTGAACTATATATTTCCAAGGCTTCACATGCTTTGTAAAAATAGGAAACCCTTCCAAGTTCCATATAGTCTTTAAAATGTCCTACAGATATTGATTTGTTTTATCTTCCTAACAGCCCTATGACATGGCTTTACTAGTCCCATAATAGAGGAAAGCAAACTGAGGAAATTTTTGTATTGATAATTCTTTTTGCATTTTGTGTTAAGATTTAAAGTCTTCCATAGCTATGATCTCGGGAGGCAAAGGCAGAACTTGTCTTCACCTGTTCCTTCTTCCAGCAACCAAATTCTCCCTGGTTCTCTGGTCTTCCTGCCTGTTACACCCAGGGATTGCTTGAGGATTTGAGAAAATCATGTGAATTTAAAAAATGGTCAAAGGAGGCAAGGTAGAAAGCAAGATATTCTCAGCAACTTGGATATAGGGTAATAAAGGAGTAAAATCAACCTGGAAAATGCTGCTTCCACTTGGTTTTCTCCTCCTCTCTATGTTCCTTACCCCCATTTTGCAAGTACGCATACATTATAGGTTAGTACAGAGAGAAATTCTTAAGGAAAGGACCATTTCTTTTAAAAATCACCATTCACAGAATTCAGCTCAGTGTCAACCTGAACAATTGCCCAAATATATTAGAACCACAGGGGTTCTATACAAAGGAAAATGAGACAGTTTCTGGACTTTGTAGCCCAAGACAGACCTGACTCTGCATCTCTGGCCTTACAGTTTCTGGCTGTGAGCCCTTGAATATGCTACTTAACATTTCTAATAAAAGTAGTTTCCTTTCATTGAACCCAGGCTGAGGGTCACAGAGGCACTTCACAAACTCCGTCTTTAACACATATGACAGTTCTGGCAGAAAGTCACTATTATCCCCATTGTATAGATTGTATCACTGAGGCCTTGTGAATCAATGAGGATTGCAACCAAGTTCCCATGCTCCTACCATCACATCCTCCTGCAGTTTCAACCTCAGTCCTCTTTCCTATGAAATGAAATTAAACGATGCCATCCTTCAAAAGAATGACACAGGGCAACATAGATAACATGCCTGGTTCAGAATCAAGCACATGTGTTTACACACTAAACAGCAGCTCTTATTATTATGAAAGAAAGTAACATGGGGTATATCACAGTGCTTTCGATGCTACATGACTTAAGAGGAGAAAACAGTTCTTTCCAACCAGACAGGATCTCTGGTTTCTTGATATCTGAGTGGGGCCTTGAGAGAAGAAATATGCTCAGGTGTGTGGCAATGATAGGTGAGTGTGGGAAATTAAAAAACCTTTCTAGGTGAATTTTCAAAGCATAGAAATGGAAACGGTCATGGTTAACTGTGATTTTTTTTGTTGTTTTTTTTTTTCAATTTCCTGAAAGAACTGCAAAAGTTCAACTCCCAGCTTTTGGGAGAAAAAAGGAAACCCACCATGAATTTTTCCAGGTTACTTAGGATTATAGTCTTAGAGAAGGTGACAGCCCGCCCTTTTCCTAAGTAACACCCTGCCTGATTCTAGACATGAGGGACAAAAACGGTAGCAGCAGACTGGAGAAACCAGCTTCTGGAAATGAGAGTCTCCAGCCCCTTCCTCATCACCTTTCCAGTGTCCCAGACTCTACACCCCTTGAAAACAAGTGCAGTTGGTCTGCTAGTCTGGTTCCAGCTGAATCATTTACACTAAATATGTATCAATAAGTAGAACAAAACTCACTTTATTGCTTATATATAAAAATGAGTGGGTTTTTCTGCCACATCTCCCCGTGAGCAAACAGATGGACTTAAATATACATATGAACAAGAACAGGCTCGAAAACCACAGAGATGTCAAATGTGGCTATGCTGTATAAAGCATGCAACCTAAATTTACAGAAGAGCTTGCTTTCATTTTTGAAACGCAATTTCTCTTTAAGAGCCTCAGCTGTAAAATATGGAAGAAGTCTTTTGTTAGTCACTTTCACATTTTTTTCAAGTTCAACAAAACAGATAAATACCAGGTTCAGGGTAAATCCCACAAGAGAGCTAGAGAAACAGTGAGAGGAAAGAAGGAAAGAGAAGTTGTGACTTAACAACAACAAAAAAATACCAAGTCAGTCTAAGACAACCAAAAAAGAAGTCTGTGTATCACAGCCCTCCCCTTTGAAGAAAGTCTCACAACTTATTTTGCCATAGAGGAAGATAAATGTTACAATATCTCGTGAACCAATCAGCGACGCTGAAGGCCTCAAACCAGGAAACCTTTAAAGTGTAGTATTTTAAATTGTGCAAGTGAGACTTCAGGCTCTCAGCGAGTGTTTCTTCCCTGTGCTTGCAGGATGGAAAAGCAGATGTGAAGTCCCTCATGGCGAAGTTTAACACAGGGGGCAACCCCACGGAGGAGGTCTCCATCAACAGCCG
The DNA here is from genome assembly GCA_006410875.1 of Neotragus pygmaeus. Classification (NCBI taxonomy): domain Eukaryota; kingdom Metazoa; phylum Chordata; class Mammalia; order Artiodactyla; family Bovidae; genus Neotragus; species Neotragus pygmaeus. The sequence continues at coordinate 2,296,846 of SJYV01034183.1, forward strand.
CCCCTTCAAGGTCCCGGGACAAAACTCTCCTTCAGGAGTCCAAGCCAAAAAGAACTTGTTCAACAACCAAGGAAATGCAAGCCCTCCTGCAGGACTGAGCAATTCACCCAAGTTTGGATCCCCCAAGCCACCTCTGGGGGTGAAGCCTTCTCCTGAGGAAAAGCCTGACAAGGAGCCCAAGCCCCCATTTCTAAAGCCAACAGGAGTGAGTCCCAGGTTTGGACCACAGGCTAACTCGGCCACCAGAGACTCCGAGGTGAAAGCAGGATTTCTGAAACCTGTGGGCCCCAAGCCCATCAACTTACCAAAAGAAGATGCCAAACCTGCATTTCCCTGGCCTCCTGGGACTAAACCTTCACTTCCCAGTGTAAACCAAGACCATGACTTAAAACCAGGCCCCAAGCCGGGGTCAATGCCTCCAGCCCTGGAAAATGAACCAAAACAAGTCTTGTCAAAGTTGGCGGGGGCAAAAGGCAAGTTTCTGTCAGCCTCACAAGATCTGGACCCCAAGCCCCTCTTCCCCAAACCTGTCTTTGGCCAGAAGCCACCCATGAATACAGAGGATCCCCAGGAAGATGAGAGCCCCACCAAGACTGCAGCTCCACAGAGAGGGCCCCTGGCCCCCGTGCCAGCCAAGGCCAAGTCTGGCCCCTTGAAACCAGCCAGGGAAGAGCCAGAGAGTAAAGAGCATGGAGGCGAGACGTCAGTGTCTCCTTTTCCTGGAGTTGTTCTGAAACCTGCTGCAAACAGAGGGGCCCCCGGAGGCCTCCCAAAAAATACTGAAGAGAAAAGAGAAGATAGGAAGATGGACGCTGCTAAGAACATCTTCCTGAGTAAAATTACTCAGGAAGAGTCAGCCTCTGGGGCTCCTCCTGGCAAGTTCTCGAAGACCCCTTCGAAGCTGACATCGACAGGGCCCTGGAGCCAAAGTCAAGACAAGGAAAAGGGGGACAAGAATTCAGCAACCCCCAAGCAGAAACCTCTGCCTTCCTTGTTTACCTTGGGACCCCCTCCACCAAAACCCAGCAGACCACCCCACGTTGACCTATCGAAATTCCGAAAAGCCACTCCTGGAAACAGTGAGTTCTTTTCTCCTTTGTTATTTCATATGTTTTGCTTCCCATCAGAGGGTGTTCTAGCTTCTGGGTAAAAATTTGTAACAAGGAATGATCCCATCACCAGTACTCCTGTGTGTATGATGACTTTTCCTTAGTGGTTTCTTTTTTCTGGTGTGAGACATCTGTGAGAGTTGAAATCCTTAGTTGTATTCTGTGAGGAAGTGCCTTGAGGGAGCTGGTTTGGGGGCTCGGGGAGGAATACCTCCATTTGATTACTAGGCAGTCTTGCTTAATGATGACCAATTCCTTTACTTCCTTTGTCGGGTTTCATTTGTGTTGAATTAAGAGTGAGGTGTGTTCCCTCTAGTACCACAAAGGCATTAGAAGGTGAGCAAACCTCGAGTCAAGTGGCTGAGCCTGGGGGACATTTGACTGTCACAGCTGCAGAGTGCTACTGGCATCCAGCGAGTAGAGGCCAGAGACGCTGCTAAACACCCTACAGAACGCAGGAAAGCTCCTCCCAACAGAGAATTATCCAGGCCCGAATGTCAACAGTGCAGAGGCTGAGAAACCTTGTTACAAATAATTTTAAATGTCCACAAATTTATCATGTGTCTCCTAAGTCCAGTATTCAAAGAAGAGGTGCACAGGAGTCGTGAAATGGCACTTACCGTTTTATATTTTAGCTGCTGTTTTTCAGTCAGCATAAAGTTTTCTAAACATTCCTGTTTGATAAAGTAGTACTTTAGGATAATAAGCCAGACAGAGGGACATATTATTTTCCTTCTGGGTAAATAGTTTAATTTTCTATCAGAGGTGTTACCACCCAGCTATGGCATACAATAAAAGTTGATGCTGAATGACTTGGTAACGATTGGTAACCCTTTGAGGGATGAAAGAAGCTCACTTATGCTTGAAATAATAAAGACTTTAGGCAAAGAATGTGCAATTGTTGTTTATCATGAGAAAAGGAAAAGGATGGTTACAAGTGACCACACCACTACTAGATATATCTTTGTACTTACAAGAATGTGATCTATTTAAAGCAATTCTGAGTATAAAGGTAGTTTGTTTTATTTTGGTCCTGTAGAAGCATTTTGCAATATATCATTTTCCTGACATCAGTATTCTCTATGTCAAACCACAGATTAGTAATCAAATGCCCCATTAATCACTCACATAGAAACAAGTTTGGAATGACCCCCCCCCCGCCCCCCATCATCTGTTTTCTAGAACGAGTCCTTATGTGTCATCCATCATCTGCTGGTTCTAATTAAGACTGGGAATTAGAAAGGGTCCTTTAGAAGATTTTCTTAAAAAACCCAAACATTTCTGAGTTATGGATCACTGGTTCTAATACTGATATATAACTCAGAAATGTTTGTTTGTTTTAATCTTCTAAAGGACTCTTTCTAATTCCCTGTCTTAATTTTTCTCTGCCTCAGGTGAAAATGAGCTATCATAACCACCATTTTATGGCCCTGATTTCATGTCAAAGAAAACTGTCCTGATGCAAAATAGAAATCCTTGAGAGGGTTCTTCCACGTCCGCCATCTTTATTTCCACTGCACTGGCTGGTTTGAATGGTGGTACTCAGACGTCTGCTGTTGCACTATTGAAATGCCAGTGAAGCCCTCTTTTGGCTCTGTAGTCCCAGCAAAGTCAGCCTGGAGCTGATTTTCAGTGAAATACAGCTCCCAGAGACTCAAGCAAAATTGCTCAGGAAGCCAAGTTGATCCTTGCCCTCTTTCTCCTTCTCCTTGCAACCCTGTTCCCATCCGGATGTGCCTCCCCACTGCTCAAGTGTCCCATGACACAGTTAAGATTCTAAATCTTCTCATCAATGTACCCCAGCTCTACCCTCTGATCCCTTGATACATATTGAGCTTCAAACTGTTCCCTCTTCATCTACCTCTTCCAGAAATCAAAACTCAATCTTCTTTTATTTTTTTTGGTGGGAGATGGGATTCTGAATTTTTTTAAAAAAAATTTGATATTGAAGTGTAGTCGATTAGCAATGTTGTGATAGTTTCAGGCAAATGACAAAGGGACTCAGCCATACACATATGTGTCTCCATTCTCCCCCAAACTCCCCTCCCATCCAGGCTGCCCCATAACATTAAACAGAGTTCCCTATCTTAACACAGTAGGTCCTTATTGGCTATCTATTTTAAATATCACAATGTATACATGTCAGTCCCAAGCTCTCTAGCTGGTTTTTCCCCCATCTTTCCCCCAAGGTAACCATAAATTCAAAACTCAATCTTATTTGAACTGACACCAAGTTGTTGTCCGTATAAAGCAATCCAATTCATAACTAATTCTGAGTAACACCCCTTTACAGCAATCACAATTTTTAAAAAAGCATTTAATTTTTAACTGATTTTTTAAGTAGAAATTATATCTGACTCAAAAACAGCAACTATAAAATGATATGCAGTGAAAAGTACTTTTAGTCAGTCTCCACCATTTGCTGGGTCTCCACAGAAACCACTCTTCTAATTGCTATATTTGTCCAAAGTTTCTTTATGCTTACCCAAGCAAATATAAATATAGATATTAATCCTCTTGCCTTTTACTGAAGAAATAAAATTCAGTATGCATTGCTTTGATCCTTTTATTGTATTTTTAAAATGAAAATACAATTCCTGCCTATCTTTACACATTTTAATAAGAGGTTACTGTTGAGCTGCATAATATTCAGGTAAATGGATGACTCGCCTAATTGATATAACAGTTTGTATTGCTTTCAAACTTTTGCTCCTCAAAACAGTGCTACAGAAATTAACTTTGTATATGTGTCACAAAAATGAACACTTGTTTCCTGAACACAGGGAATTTCTTAATAGTCGGGTCTGCTGACTCCTAATCCCACCACTGCTATTGTTCTATACTAAGTAGTTTAGCGTTCCATTTAGGAAGGTTAAAAAATACCAGAGTTTGAAAGTGTTATCATACTATTCAAATAAATTGAAGCTTCATCTAACTCTGTAGGTTTTCAAAACTCTAGAACTTTTTTCTTAGTCTGCTACCTGATTCCTTCCTTTCCAGGTTCACATTTAATTCCTTAAACCTCTTTCCCAAATCTACCTTCCATCTTTTATTATCTTTGTCCAATATATCAGCCAGTAAGGGGACTTCCCTGATGGTCTAGGGGTTAAGACTATGCTTTGCAATGCAGGGGGACGCAGATTCAATCCCTGTTTGGGAAGCTAAAATCCCATATGTCTCATGGCCAAAAAGTCCAATCATAAAACAGAAGCAATACTCTAACAAATTTAATAAAAACTTTAAAAATGGTCCACATTAAAAAAAAAAAAACTTTAAAAATAAAAAGAATGCTTATCATTGATTGAGTACACATGTTACCCTTGTTTATTCCTCCTAAGAAACCAATGGAAATGGGAATTCTACCTGGAAACTAAAGCTCAGAGAGGTTAGGGGACTTGCCCAAATAAACAATGTGACTAGGCGGAGAAATTGGTCCTGGACATTGGGCACAGACCTCCTATCTCTCTGATTTCAGAGCCTGTGACCCCTTCATCACCCTCCCTGCAACTTTCCCTCTCTTGAAACATAACATATTATGAAATAATAGATCAAACATAAATGAAACCCACAGAATCTTCATCCTTCTCCTTTTCCCTGTCCTTTGGTTGAAAATTGTAATTTTTTTGTTTTGCTGTAAATGCCACCATAAATACTACAAATACCATAAATAAGATCTATGTAGACAGAGAACAGTCTATTTAACATTATTTATTTGGAGCACAGAAATAATATATTCTTGTTAGTTGTTTAAATTTGTCTTCCCACCAAAGTCTAAGTGGAATTTAGTATTGATACTCTCTACCAGTTCAGTTCAGTTCAGTTGTTCAGTCCGACTCTTTGCGACCCCATGAATTGCAGCACGCCAGGCCTCCCTGTCCATCACCAACTCCCGGAGTTCACTCAGACTCAGGTCTATCGAGTTGGTGATGCCATCCAGCCATCTCATCCTCTGTCATCCCCTTTTCCTCCTGCCCCCAATCCCTCCCAATGTCAGAGTCTTTTCCAATGGTCAACTCTTCCCATGAGGTGGCCAAAGTATTGGATTTTCAGCTTTAGCATCATTCCTTCCAAAGAAATCCCAGGACTGATCTCCTTTAGGATGGACTGGTTGGATCTCCTTGCAGTCCAAGGGGCGCTCAAGAGTCTTCTCCAACACCACAGTTAAAAAGCATCAATTCTTCGGCGCTCAGCCTTCTTCACAGTCCAACTCTCACATCCATACATGACTACTGGAAAAACCATAGCCTTGAAGACAGACCTTAGTTGGCAAAGTAATGTCTCTGCTTTCGAATATGCTATCTAGGTTGGTCATAACTTTCCTTCCNGTCAGGGAGTCCTCTTCCTCATGACCTTTGCCATGGGTGGGATCTCCTGTGCTGGCTCCCGGCAGCTAGGGAATTCCCTGGATTTTCAATTCAATTTTATTCTAGCCTTATGCCAGCTTGCCCTCATCTTCTATTGCTGATGATCTCTTTGCTTATATTTTTCATTTCTTCGTATATCAGTTTAGTATTTTGTGTTTGCCTAGTAATCTTTTCATTTCATTTATCTGTTTTGTTAGCATACAGTTGTTCATAGTATTCTTTTATAATCCTTTTCATTTCTGTAAGTTTTGTAAATGTCTCTTTTGTTTCTCTTTTAGATAATTTGAGTCTNTAGTATTTTGTGTTTGCCTAGTAATCTTTTCATTTCATTTATCTGTTTTGTTAGCATACAGTTGTTCATAGTATTCTTTTATAATCCTTTTCATTTCTGTAAGTTTTGTAAATGTCTCTTTTATTTCTCTTTTAGATAATTTGAGTCTCTTTTCTTTTCCTTGGCCTGTCTGGCTGAAGACTTGCCAATTTTGTTGATTTTTTTCAAGGAAACAACTTTCGGTTTATTGATTTTTTTTTTCTGTTGTTTTTCTATCTGCTGAAAACCAGTAATAAAGAGAAGAATCTTATAAAGCAGCCAGAGGAACTCAAGACTTGCTTGCTTTCAGCGGAAGACTTGCTTGCTTATAGAGGAAGAAGAACACCTACTAATATAGAACCTAAGGATACTATACTTGAAATAGCTGCATTGATTTTCTTTTAAAAATTTTGTTTTAAAAAAAAGCATGTTTCCTTTGAGTCTAAATACTATCAGTTTGACCTTTGCATGAGACAGTACACTTTCCCTGTCCCCAAATTCTCAGATGATACCATGTCCAAGAGTTCATGGTAGAGGTGATGGTTTTTCCTTCTAGCACAAAAGGAAAAAACAAAGCAAAGCATAGTGCGCCGTGGTCCTAGTATAAGCAGGAGTCTGCACTGATTATGATGCTTTTATGGAATTTTTTTCCTCCTTCCTTTTAGCCTTAATCCAGTCATTATCAACCTCAGCTGTGCTTTCGAATCAGCTGGGGAGTTTTTAAAAAACCACTGAAGCCCATTTCTATCCTGCTGCTGTTGCTGTTTAGTCGCCAAGTCATGCCCGACTCTTTGTGACCCTGTGGACAACAGCCCACCAGGCTCCTCTGTCCATGGGATTCTCCAGGCAAGAATACTGGAGTGGATTGCCATTTCCTTCTCCAGGGGATCTTCCCAACCCAGGGATCAAACCCGCGTCTCCTGCTTGTCAGTGTGTGTGTATGTGTGTAAATATATATGTATGTGTGTATGTTCAGTTCAGTTCAGTCACTCAGTCATGTCCGACTCTTTGCGACCCCATGAATTGCAGCACGCCAGGCCTCCCTGTCCATCACCAACTCCCGGAGTTCACTCAGACTCGCGTCCATCGAGTCAGTGATGCCATCCAGCCATCTCATCCTCTGTCGTCCCCTTCTCCTCCTGCCCCCAATCCTTCCCAGCATTAGAGTCTTTTCCAATGAGTCAACTCTTTGCATGAGGTGGCCAAAGTACTGGAGCTTCAGTGTATATATATAAATGTAAACTATATGTGTGTTGTATATGTATATATATGCATGTTGTGTTTTTTTCACTATTATGTGAAAATTTAAAAATATATTCTGAAGTGGTGAGAACAGTGATCTTTAAACTCTGTGTATGAAGACCCCTGGGGGTGGAAGACTTCTCCAGGGAATCAGCTTTAGCTGAATATCCAGAGTAGAGTTGACATCCCAAGTATACTTTGTCCAGTTTCTGTATCATATGAGGTGCAAAATTGAGGTGTTTCTTGGTCATGAAACAGATACTGTTACACACACACAAATACACACACATATAAATTTTCCCTTTACCTTATGTCCTATTGGTTGGGGCCTGGGTATTAATTGACAACTGCCAGTTTGAAGATCATGTCAAGGGGTTTGCAATTCTTTGCTTTCAATAAAATTTTGAAAGGATAAATCATAAATGTCCACTAAAATTTTGCTTTCAATTATCAAAATTTGTCATTTTAATCAACCATGTGCTACTAGTAATTGTAATGTTAACTCAGTCAAAATGTTATTTTGAACACTTAGAGCCTTAAGATCATAGGAAGTTAAGTTTAAACATTTTTAAAGTAAATATATACTTTGGTAGTCAAGAAATATGAGGAGATGATCAGTAATAGATCTTTAAGCATAAAAATGTATCACAGTCCAATAAACATCTTTGAAAGAAGTAGGGCTGAAAGTGTAAGTTCAAGGTGGGAGGTCGGAGGGAGGTTCAAGTAGGAGGGGACATATGTATACCAATGGTCAATTCATGTTGATGAATGGCAGAACACACTACAATATAAAGTAATTACCCTCTAATCAAACACATTTATAAAAAACAGTGTAAGTTCAAAAAGGAAAAAAAGAATGTTGTTAAGAGTGAGTTCATATATTTTTAATGGAAAATGACAGGTCATATTTCTGTGGCCTTTAGGTTCCATTGGATTTTTTTCAGAAAGTAATGTTTTACTTCAAAATGTCAAGATTCGTAGTATATCAGAAATTAGGTCCTTCACAACTGCTTAAACTTATGATGAATCATTATATCATATCATATATATCGAACACCTGTTGATTTTATGGGTTTTATTGACATATATTTGCCCTGTAATACTATGTTAGTTCCAGGTGCACGTGTTCGAACTACTCAGGTCCACTTGTGCGGGGAATTTTTTCAGTAGTACCACCACAAACTCCTCTGTTCCCAAGTGTGTTGAACCCACAGATGCAGAACTGCTGGTCTAGAGGGACTGTGGCTCCTGAGGCAGCAGGATGCAGAGAAACTGAAGGTTTGAGAGGTGACTAAAAATAATACTCTCCCTCCTTTCTTTTTTTTCAGTATGTGGAGGGTTGGTGCCCCTTACTCCAGCTGTTCAGGGCTCAGCTATATTTTTCTGTAATCTTGCATCATTTCTACAGTGAATTGATACAACTTTTTGTTTTTTTGCCTGCCCCTTGTGGCTTATGGAATCTTAAGTTTTCTGATCATGTACGGAATCCACGCTCTCCACAGTGAAAGTGCAGATTCCCAACCACTGGACTGCTTCGAAATTCCCTGGTGTGACTTTCGTTAGCAGGAAAACCTAGCAAGGAAATGCACTCTGGAATATGCTGCTCACTCACTATTAGAGCTGCATGGAGGCCAAGGGTTTTTACACTGGACATGTCTCTTATGTTTCAATCCCCTAGGGCTTTGCTGACGCTGCTGCCAGCTTTACCTGAAGCAAAAAGTTTTCTTCTTCTTTTTTTAAAAATAATTTTTATTTATCTTATTATTTATTTTTGGCTGGGCTGGGTCTTCGCTGTTGCAGGCAAGCTTTCTCTAGTTGCTGTGAGCAGGAGTTATGGTGCATCCGCTTCTCACTGTGGTGGCTTCTCCTGTTGCAGAGCACAGCTTCTAGCACGCTGGGGCTTCAGTAGTTGTGGCTCTTCGGCTCTAGAGCACAGGCTCAGTAGTTGTGGCACATGGGTTTAGTTACTTCTGGGCATGTGGGATAGAACTTGTGTCCCCTGCACTGGCAGACAGATTCTTATCCACTGCACCACCAGGGAAGTCCAAAAGCTTTCATTTCTTTACTCATCTGTTACAATGATGTGCACATATGTATCTTCTCAAAGATGATAAAATTATCTGTTCAAAATTGTACACATAAAATGTAAAATATAAATAAGCAAAATAAAATGATAATCCTGAGATCAGGAATAAAAGAATACAAGGATTTGTAGTACTACTGTAAGCTTTAAGTATATCAATAATTCCTTTGAAATTTACAAATGGGCAGACCTACACATTTAGTGTTTTCTTCTCCCTCAATTTATGCAGCATTACTATATGACAACTTTATGGCTGCTGCTGCTGCTAAGTCACTTCAGTTGTGTCTGACTCTGTGTGACTCCATAGATGGCAGCCCACCAGGCTCCCCTGTCCCTGGGAGTCTCCAGGCAAGAACACTGGAGTGGGTTGCCTTTTCCTTCTCCAGTGCATGAAAGTGAAAAGTGAAAGGGAAGTCGCTCAGTCGTGTCTGACTAGTAGCGACCCCATGGATTGCAACCTACCAGGCTCCTCTGTCCATGGAATTTTCCATGCAAGAGTACTAGAAGAGTTTAATTTTTTTCTTATGTCAAACTGTAATTGATTTATAATATTTTATTATTTTCAGATGCAAAGTGATTTGGTTACATATAATCTATACATTTATGTATATTCTTTAAAAAAATTATTTTCCATTACAGGTTATTACAAGATATTGACTATAGTTCTTTGTGAAAGTGAAAGAAAGTGAAAGTGAAGTCACTCAGTTGTGTCCGACTCTTTACAGCCCCATGGACTGTAGCCTACCACGCCCTTCTGTCCATGGGATTTTCCAGGCAAGAGTACTGGAGTGGGGCGCCATTTCCTTCTCCAGAGGATCTTCCCAACCTAGGGATCGAACCTGGGTCTCCCACATTGTAGGCAGATGCTTTACCATCTGAGCCACCAAGGAAGTCAATAAATCCTTGTTGTTTAGCTATTTTATATATGGCAATGTGTATCTGTTAATCCCATACTCCTGATTTTCCCCTCCTTCCCCTTCTCCTTTGGTGATCATAAATTTATGTCTGTGAGTTTGTTTCTGGTTTGAAAATAAGTTGATTTGTACTATTTTTTTTTAGATTCCACATGTAAGTGATATCATATGATATGTGTCTTTCCCTGATTTGCTTCACTTAGTATGATAATCTCTGGGTCCATCCCTGTTGCTTGCTGCAAATGGCATTTATTTCATTCCTTTTTATGGCCGAGTAATATTCCATTGTATATACGTACGGTATCTTCTAGGTTGCTTCCTTGTCTTGGCTATTGCAAATAGTGCTGCTGTGAACACTGAGGTGTATGAACTTTTTGAATTAGAGTTTTCATCTTTTCCAGATATATGCCCAGGAGTAGGACTGCTAGATCATATGGTACCTCTCTTTTAAGTTTTGTGTTTATTTTTTTAAAGAATCTCTATGTTGTTCTCCAGCATGAAGTGGCTGCACCAATTTACATTCCCACCAACAGTATAAGATGGTTCCCTTTTCTCCACACTCTCTCCAGCATTTATTATTTGTGACTGGAGCGGGGTGACACCTCATTGTAGTCTCAATTTGCATTTCTCTAATAATTAGTGATGTTGAGAATCTTTTCATGTGTTTGTTGGCCATCTGTATATCTTCTTTGGTGAAATGTCTATTTAGGTTTTCTGCCTATTTTTTTTTTTTTGATTGGGTTGTTTGTTTTTTGATATTGAGTTGTATGAACTGTTTGTATATTTTGGAAATTAAGCTCTTGTTAGTTGCATTGTTAACAAATATTTTCTCTCAGTTAGTAGGTTGTCATTTTGTTTATGGTTTCCTAGGAAAGTTTAATTTTTTGAAGAAATTTTTCTTGTGAAAAATGAGAAAAAAATAACCTATGAATTAACAGAGTAGATTATTAAAAAAAAAACAAAACCAAGCTTACTTTAAACAGCCATGTGAAAAAACAGGCATTGATAAATAAAATCTATGGCATATCCCAATATACTTTGGGATGCCGATATCCAAAGTAAAAATTATCACTGTTGTTTTAACAGCTGAAACCCTTAAATAACAACTGCCTTTAAAAAAATTTTTATAGAAGTTAATTTACAATGTTGTGTTAATTAATGGTATATAGTAAAGTGACTTGGTTACACACATATGTTTTCTTTTGCATATTCTTTTCCATTATGGTTTATTACAGGATATTGAATAGTTCTCTATACTATACAGTGAGACCTTCTTGTTCATCTATTTTATATATAATACTTTGTATCTGCTAATCCCAAACTCCTAATTCATCCTTCCCCCACCCCCTTCACCCTTTGGTAACATAAGTTTGTTATAGGCAGCTTAAAAAAAAAAAAGGTGGTGAATGGATTAATACCAAGGCCAACCCTCAGTCTCCAGTAACTCACCCGCTTCCTGCGGCCCAGCACTCAGCCCTCCCTGGGACACCTCATCCTTCCACTCCTCCTGTGCCTTTCAGCCCTTCCTGAACCCCATGCTTCCTCAGCAGCCTCTTAGGAGGAAAACAATATGATTTAGTCCTCATACTAACTGATGAATAACTAGCGGCTAGATTTACTTCCTCTTGCTACACACACTTAACACCGAATCTGTTATTCACTATAAGGAATGGCCCCCTCCAATGAGATTCCTCCCTCTCCCAAGAACAGAGAACTGAGAAGTCAGGGAAGTTCAGGAGAGGGCAGGCTGGGCATCCCAGTCTTTAGGGTTCTCCACCTAAAGACTCTCACCTCTGCTTTCTGCTCTTGAGTAATTTTATCACCGAGCAGAGGCTGCTGTGCTGTGCTGTGCTATCCCTGCGGATCCAGCAACATCCCTCCTCCCTCCCCTCAGAAGGGGAAAGACACGTGGTCCCATAATCCTTTGCCAGTGGGCTCCCATTATGGTTCCCCAGGGAGAGGCCCCTGCCTGAGGTGTGGGAGGTGGGAGGGGAGCAGCGGCTGTCGCTCACTTCTGGCAGGAGGGTGGCCTTTGGAGGATGGCAGTTGCTTGCCATTCCTGCATGGGAGTATGAGTAACTCCTGCCACTCTCTCCCTTGGTGCTGTTGGCTTTTAAGGCCTTTGGCTGACTTATTCTCTGTTGTCCCCAAAGTCAGTGGTTTGGTTTTCTGACCAAGAGTGCAAACCAGGGATGACGCAGGATGTGCTCCAAATTTGTAATAAAGCCCATTTCTTGGTATTTCCTAGTCATTGTGTACACTTTTCTTGCCATTTCCCACACTGCCTCCCAGAAAACCACGACAGAACAAATGACAGCACCATCATCATTCGTTAAATGTTTTCATTTATCATAGCTGCTATTGTTGTTATTATATCTTGCTTCATACCAGAATTGTGACAAAGGGCAATTAGTTTTAGAGACAGTGAAGAAAGGTAGGAAGGTTGCTTTAATTTTTCCCAAACCTGGCTGGAGGGGAAATTCACACATCCTTCCAGTTTATGAAACAGGCGTCGGATCTTTATTAAACTGGCCAGCAGAAGAAGGTCATCCCCGTTCAGGTATCGGAGCGCTGGCATCTCCTTGGCGTTTAGCAGCTTTTCAGCAAAGAGAAAGAGAAAGGAAGCTCAGGGTTCCGTGTGGAAATAGTGACTGCAGAAGCAGGAGGTGGGAGGAGGCGAGAGGCAACACTAGTTAGGGGCTGGAGTCCCCTGTAAGGCTGCTGCTGCTGCTAAGTCGCTTCAGTCGTATCCGACTCTGTGTGACTCCATAGACNATGGCCCCCTCCAATGAGATTCCTCCCTCTCCCAAGAACAGAGAACTGAGAAGTCAGGGAAGTTCAGGAGAGGGCAGGCTGGGCATCCCAGTCTTTAGGGTTCTCCACCTAAAGACTCTCACCTCTGCTTTCTGCTCTTGAGTAATTTTATCACCGAGCAGAGGCTGCTGTGCTGTGCTGTGCTATCCCTGCGGATCCAGCAACATCCCTCCTCCCTCCCCTCAGAAGGGGAAAGACACGTGGTCCCATAATCCTTTGCCAGTGGGCTCCCATTATGGTTCCCCAGGGAGAGGCCCCTGCCTGAGGTGTGGGAGGTGGGAGGGGAGCAGCGGCTGTCGCTCACTTCTGGCAGGAGGGTGGCCTTTGGAGGATGGCAGTTGCTTGCCATTCCTGCATGGGAGTATGAGTAACTCCTGCCACTCTCTCCCTTGGTGCTGTTGGCTTTTAAGGCCTTTGGCTGACTTTATTCTCTGTTGTCCCCAAAGTCAGTGGTTTGGTTTTCTGACCAAGAGTGCAAACCAGGGATGACGCAGGATGTGCTCCAAATTTGTAATAAAGCCCATTTCTTGGTATTTCCTAGTCATTGTGTACACTTTTCTTGCCATTTCCCACACTGCCTCCCAGAAAACCACGACAGAACAAATGACAGCACCATCATCATTCGTTAAATGTTTTCATTTATCATAGCTGCTATTGTTGTTATTATATCTTGCTTCATACCAGAATTGTGACAAAGGGCAATTAGTTTTAGAGACAGTGAAGAAAGGTAGGAAGGTTGCTTTAATTTTTCCCAAACCTGGCTGGAGGGGAAATTCACACATCCTTCCAGTTTATGAAACAGGCGTCGGATCTTTATTAAACTGGCCAGCAGAAGAAGGTCATCCCCGTTCAGGTATCGGAGCGCTGGCATCTCCTTGGCGTTTAGCAGCTTTTCAGCAAAGAGAAAGAGAAAGGAAGCTCAGGGTTCCGTGTGGAAATAGTGACTGCAGAAGCAGGAGGTGGGAGGAGGCGAGAGGCAACACTAGTTAGGGGCTGGAGTCCCCTGTAAGGCTGCTGCTGCTGCTAAGTCGCTTCAGTCGTGTCCGACTCTGTGTGACTCCATAGACAGCCCACCAGGCTGCCCCATCCCTGGGATTCTCCAGGCAAGAACACTGGAGTGGGTTGCCATTTCCTTCTCCAGTGCATGAAAGTGAAAAGTGAAAGGGAAGTCGCTCAGTCGTGCCCAACTCTTCATGACCCCATGGACTGCAGCCTACCAGGCTCCTCCGTCCATGGGACTCTCCAGGCAAGAGTACCTGAGTGGGGTGCTATTGTTATCTATAAATAGGGGCAGTGGTATTAATTCTGATCTGAACAGGAATGAGCTCTGGAGATTTGAGAGACTAGAGCAGACCAGATCAAACAGAATTTGCATACTTTCTTTCAAATGCTTACAATGCATTCAAGTCATTATAACAGCATATAATATTTCACCAGTATCTACTGAAGAGGGCACAGAAATGCTATAGTTATCCTGTCCCTGGGACACACCCAATGAGGACTGAGTGCTGGCCTGGAGGCTGGGAAGGTGGTGGGGAGCACCTGAGCTGGGCTTTCCAGAAGGCCCTGGGATGACCGACAGTCCTTTTCTTCTCCTGAATGTGCCCCCACCTCCAGGAACTGCTGCACATGAACATTCCCAAGACCCTTCCTTGCCCTCTGTGCTGCCCATGTCCTCTCAGCCTTGGGTGACTCAGGCTGATGCTGTCTCCTTGAGCTGCAGGAAGGTCAAGGGTCCCAAGCCTTGCCTGGAATGTTTACAAGGCTGAGCTTTAGGACCAGCCCAGGAGGGGCATGTAGCCTCAGTGGGGTGGACTAAAAAGCAAGCTCATCTGCTACCTCCTGCAGGCAGAGTGACCACTTATTCACCTGCCAGAGATGTGAGATCACAGTATTCTTCTGCATTTTCACCCCTCCCCACGTTGGAAGGAAGGGAGAGAGAAAGGAAAGAGAGATGGGGGAAGGAGGTTGAGATAGCTGAGAAATGAAAGGTGAATCACCATTTTCAGTTTTCCTTCAATCCCAAATCCCATAAAATGGGAAACATTTTCAGAGAGTAAATCAATAGGAAATAGGAAAGATTTTTATCAGCAGGAATAATCTTAAGGAATTCCTGAAAATTGAGAAGCAGCTGGGACCGTATCCACTGAGAGATAAATGATCAAATGAAACCACTAGTCCAGAACACACATATTCTGAGCTCAAAGTCAAGTGAATATTAGGATGGCATTTCAGGCAAAGAGCATTAAGAGGGAAACATATTCATGATGTTCAATTTTTTTGTCAAAATAGAAACAAAAACCCTCAGTGATACTCTGAGTCACATAATGGACACAAAGCTGAAGAGCCAATAGGTGAGCTGGCCCAGGGGTGAAAGGTATAACTCACCATGAAGACAACACCTTGAATTTCCTAACCAATGAAGTTCAAGACAGACAAAGCAAAACCTGATAGAAATTATAGAAAACATGGACAAATTCACAGTTGTACTGGGATATTTTCATACATCTCTCAGAAATAAACCAACAATATAAGAAGAAAAAGATATATAGAGAAGTATGAATAGAACAATTAAAGATACATTATACAATTTGTGCCAGTGAACATTCAACCATCTGGGGGGTCAAATATACATGGAACAGTCATAAATTATGTCATCAACTACAAAGAAAATATCCCTGCATTCTAAATAGCAAGAAAAAATGAAAGCCATATTCTTCGACCATTTAGAAGTTAATGAGAAAAGGTAGCAAATTTAAAAAACCTTACTTGAAAGTTCAGTAACTACTGAGTCAAGGAAATCAAAATAGAACTCATAGACTGTATAGAAGTGAAAGAAAACGAGCACTATACGCGTGCCACGGTAGGAGTAGGGGGGGTTGCTAGGAGTGTACACAGGGTGGTCAGGAAAGGACTCTAAGGGCAGAACCTGAGGGAAGTGCTACGTGGGGTATGGGGCATTTTGGGTTGAGGGAACAGCAAGTGCAAAAGCCCTGTGGCAGTGATGTGCATGGTCTTGTCCACAACAGCCAGAAGGCCATGGTGGCTAGAGCAAAATGGATAAGAAAAGAGGACTACAGAGAAATATTTAAAAAAGGAAGTCCAGATCATGTATAGTATTGTAGGTATTTAATAGGATCTTGGCTTTTACTCCGAGTAATGTTAGAAGTCACTAGATAGACCATTTTCATTAGTCGCTGGG
This sequence comes from Neotragus pygmaeus, assembly GCA_006410875.1. NCBI lineage: Eukaryota > Metazoa > Chordata > Mammalia > Artiodactyla > Bovidae > Neotragus > Neotragus pygmaeus. The sequence goes on from SJYV01034183.1 coordinate 2,312,884, forward strand.
AATTTTTTGATTTCCTCTTTGATTTCTTCAGTGATTGTTTAGTAGCATATTGTTTAGCTTCCATGTGTTTGTGTTTTTTACAGTTTTTTTTTCTTGTGGTTTATTTCTAATCTTATAGCTTTGTGATTGGAGAAGATGTTTGATATGATTTCAATTTTCTTAAATTTACCGAGGCTGACTTTGTGGGCCAGCAATCCTGGAGGATGTTCCATGTGTACTTGTGAAGAATGTGTATTCTGCTGCTTTTGGATGGAATGCCCTATAAATATCAATTGTGTTTTCAAAATATCACCCTTAGTATCATGACAGAATTGACTTTGGGAAGAGTGGAAGCTGCAACACTCGGGAGGAGGCTATTGTAATAATTTAAACAAGATGGATTAAGTAGATACATGAGGCGGATGGGGTGACAGTAATGAAGGATGCAAGGAGTGTTGGAATCTGGTGATATGTTGGTGGTAGTGTTTCGAGGACTTGCAGATGAAAGATGTGGACAGAGAAGAGAGGACCAACCCCAGAGTTTTGGGTCTGAGCAAATGAAAGAAAGGTGTTGCCATTTCCTGAGATGGAGAAGACCGAAGGTAGAACATGCCTTCCAATGTCAGTTTGCTCTGTGAAGTTCCTAATACCCTTTAGATGCCAGATGGAGATGCAGGGCTGGAATCAGAGATATTCAAGTTTAAAGTTCCTGGGAGATCCACCTGGAGATCAAAGGAGGAATTATCAGCAAGCAGATGGTATTTCAGGACAGAAAACTAAAGAGATCACCTAGGGAGTTAGTACAGAGAGAGAAGAGGTGAGCCCAATGACAGGCCCTGGAGCCTTTCAGTATTTAAAAGAGGGGAGGTGAAGAAAATAGGCAAAGAAAAATGAGAAGGAGTAGTCCCTGAGGTGGAAGTAAAATCAAGGCAGAGTAACTTCTGGAAGCAAGAGAGGAAATGCTTCCATGGGGAGGGGAGTGAGAAACTATGTGTGCCCATTGCCACTGAGAGGGCATTAGATTTAGCATATAGCAACNGTGAAGGGAGACCGTGGCACACAGACCGGAAATCTGTGTGGGGCGACTGGGGTACAGAGCTCGGAAACCATCACTAGCCGACTATGGAACACAGCACGGACCTCGACCCACGGCGACCATGGCAAACAAGACGGATCTCGTTTCCAGCCGATGGCAGAGAATAGCCCGGACCTCGGCTCAGGGTGTCCGCGGCACACAGGCTGGACCTCGGGCAGGGTGACCACAGCACACAGCATGGACCTCGGCTCAGGATGACTGCGGCACACAGCCCGAACTTCAGTGAAGGGCGACCGCAGCACACAGCCCAATAATCAATGTAATGCGACCATGGCACAGAGCTTGGAACTCATCGCTAGCCAACGGTGGAACACTGCCCAGACCTCCGCACTGGGCGACTGTGGCACACAGGCCATACCATGGAGCAGGGCGACTGCGGCACACAACCCGGACCTCGGTCCAGGGCCACGGCGACACACAGCCTGAAATACAGTGAAGGGAGACTGTGGCACACACCTCGGAAATCGTCATCAGGCAACCACAGAACACAGGCCGGACCTAGCCGCAGGGCGACGCGGCAAACAGCCCCAACATTGGCACAGGGCTACCGCGACACACAACCCAAAACTCTGTGAAATGTGACCGTAGCACACAGCCCAGAAGTCTGTGCAGGGCAACCGCCGCACAGAGCCCAGAACTCATCGCTAGCCGACGGCAGAACATAGCCCGGATCTCAGTGCAGAGTGACTACAACAAACAGGCCGGACGTTGTGGCTGGGCGACCAAGGAACACAGCCCAGACCTCAGCGAAGGGCAACAGAGGTACACAGCCCAAAACTCAGTGAAGGGTGACCACGTCACACAGCCTGGAACTCGTGGCTTGCCGACCGCGGAACACATTCCGGAACTCAGAGAAGGGTGACTGTGGCACACAGGCCAGACCTCATGGAGGGCGACTGCGGCACACAGGCCGGACAGTGGTCAGGGCGAATGTGGCACACAAGTCGGACCTCAGTGCAGGGGTCTGCGGAACACAGGCCGGACATCGGCTCAGGGCGACTGTCACACACAGCCCAGACCTGAGCGCAGGTAGACCGTGCCACACAGCCCGGACCTCTAGAGAAGGTTACCGTGGCACACAGACCGTTTTTGGCAAAGAGGAACCGCGGCACAGAGCCCAGAAATCTGTGCAGGGCGACCAAGGCACAGAGCGCAGAACTCATCGCTAGCCAATGGCGGAACACAGCCCGGACTTCGGTGCAGGGTGACTAAGGCTATCAGGCTGGACCTTGTCGCAGGGCAACCAAGGCATACAGCATGGACCTTGGCGAAGGGCGACCAAGGCACACAGCCCGAAATTCAGTGAAGGGCGACCACGTCACTCAGCCTTGAACTCGTTGTTAGCCGATCGCGGAACACAGTCCAGAACTCGGAGAAGNTATATATATATAGAAAAGAGAAATACACATCAAATTTTCAGTGTGATTACCTTTGGGAAGAGGATTAGAATAGAAGAAAGGATGGAAGGGAGGAATATCGTTTTTAACTCTTTTATGTCTATATATTTGAATCTTCAAATATAACAGTGTATTCACATGTCACTTTTGTAATTTTAAAAAACTGAAAGGGTAATTATGAGGATGATGAGAAAAGCAAACGTTTTTAATATCAGATTCTTTCTTTTGCACCAACTCTTCTTCTGATTAAAACTCATTTCAAAGGAGAGAGGCGAGGAGAAAGAGACAGAGCATTTTTGACATTTTTGCTAAGGATGGATTTACCATGAATGTATTGAACCAAAAAGAGGCTATATTGTAGATTTCTAACCAAGGAAGAAACTTGTTTGGACTTGCCAGCTGACTGCAGTAGTTAAATCGACTAGAAACAGCTTGAATATTGCTTAGCACAGCGTGGACCCTCGCTCTCTGTTGACTGAATCTGAAGTTTCCCTTTTGTTTGGTGTTTATGAAATATTCCTGCCTATGTGGAATCCTGAAGTCATATTTCCACTTACTTAAATGTATAGACGTTTTAGAAACTGAAGATGTCTTTGAAGTTTGGAGCCATCTCTTCCTTGAATAATTGATGAAACAAAGTCCTCAGAGCTTAGGATACTTATTCAAAGTCACATATTATGTATGTTCTATATATAGTCACTCAGTCGTGTCCGACACTTTGTGAGCCTATGGACTGCAGCACGCCAGGCTTCCCTGTCCTTCATCAACTCCTGGAGCTTGCTCAAACTTATGTCCATTGAGTGAGTGATGCCATCCAACCATCTTATCCTCTGTTGTCCCCTTCTCCTCCTGCCTTCAATCTTTCCCAGCATCAGGGTCTTTTCAAATGAGTCAGTTCTTCCCATCAGGTGGCCAAAGTATTGGAGTTTCAGCTTCAAAATCAGTCCTTCCAGTGAATATTAAGGGTTGACTTCCTTTAGGATTGACTGGTTTGATCTCATTGCACTCCAAGGGACTCTCAGGAGTCTTCTCCAGCAACCCAGTTTGAAAGCATCAGTTCTTCAGTGCTCACCCTTCTTTATGGTCCAGTTCTCACATCCATACATGACTACTGGAAAAACCATAGCTTTGGCAAGATAGACCTTTGTCAGCAAAGTAATGTCTCTGCTTTTTAATACGCTAAGTTGGTCATAGCTTTTCTTCCAAGGAGCAAGTGTCTTTTAATTTCATGACTGCTGTCACCATCTTCAGTGATTTTGGAGCTCCCCAAAATAAAGTCTTTCACTGTTTACACTGTTTCCCCATCTATTTGTCGTGAAGTGATGGGACCGGATGCCATCTTAGTTTTCTGAATGTTGAGTTTTAAGCCAAGTTTTTCACTCTCCTGTTTCACTTTCATCAAGACATTCTTTAGTTCTTCTTCACTTTCTGCCATAAGGGCAGTGTCATCTGTGTGTCTGAGGTTATTGATATTTCTCCTGGAAATCTTAATTCCAGCTTGTACTTCATCCAGCCCAGCATTTCACATGACGTACTCTGCATATAAGTTAAATAAGCAGAGTGACAATATACAGCCTTGACGTACTTCTTTCCTGATTTGGAACCAGTCTGTTGTTCCATGTCCAGTTCTAACTGTTACTTCTTGACCTGCAAACAGATTTCTCAGGTGGCAGGTAAGGTGGTCTGGTATTCCCATCTCATTAAGAATTTTCCACAGTTTGTTGTGATCCACACAGTCAAAGGCTTCGGCCACAGTCAATATAGCAGAAGTAAATGTTTTTCTGTAAGTCTCTTACTTTTTTGATGATGTTGGCAATTTGATCTCTGGTTCCTCTGCCTTATCTAAAATCCAGCTTGAATATCTGGAAGTCACAGTTCACATACTGTGGAAGTCTGGCTTGGAGAATTTTGAGCATTACTTTGCTAGCATGTGTTGAATTGTATGGCTCAGATGGTAAAGCGTGCCTGGGTTCAATCCCTGGGTCAGGAAGACCCTCTGGAGAATGAAATGGCAACCCACTCCAGTACTCTTGCCTGGAAAATCCCATGGATGGAGGAGCCTGGTAGGCTACATCCATGGTGTCGCAGAGTCAGACACAACTGAGCAACTTCACATATTGCTAGCATGTGAGATGAGTGCAATTGTGCGGTAGTTTGAACATTCTTTGGCATTGCCCTTCTTTGGGATCGGAATGAAAACTGACCTTTTCCAGTTCTGTGGCCACTGCTGAGTTTTCCAAATTTGCTGGCATACTGAGTGCAGCACTTTCATAGCATCATCTTTTAAGATTTGAAATAGCTCAACTGGAATTCCATCACACTTCCACTAGCTTTGTTCGTAGTGATGCTTCCTAAGGCCCACTTGACTTTGCATTCTGGGATGTCTGGCTCGAGGTGCGTGATCACCATCATGGTTATCTGGGCTATGAAGATCTTTTTTATATAGTTCTGTGCATTCTTGCCACCTCTTCTTAATATCTTCTGCTTCTGTTAGGTCCCTACCATTTCTGTCCTTTATTGAGCCCATCTTTGTATGAAATGTTCCCTTTGTATCTCTAATTTCTTTGAAGAGATCTCTAGTCTTTCCATTCTATTGTTTCCCTCTATTTCTTTGCATTGATTACTGAGGAAGGCTTTCTTATCACTCCTTGCTGTTCTTAGAAACTCTGCATTCAAATGGGTATATCTTTCCTTTTTTCCTTTGCCTTTCACTTCTCTTCTTTTCTCAGCTATTTGTAAGGCCTCCTAAGACAACCATTATGCCTTTTTGCCTTTTTATTTCTTGGGGATGGTCATGATCACTTCCTCCTGTCCAATGTCATGAACCTCCATCCATAATTCTTCAGGCACTCTCTCTTTCAGATCTAATCCCTTGAATCTGTGTATATACATGTAATCCTTTTTATATACATGTAATCTATTTATATACATGTAATTTTTATACATCTAATCCCTTGAATCTATACATATACATGCATATATACATATTTCAGCTTTACTGAGATATAATTGAGAAATTCTACATCTCTATTGGGGCTTGCTTGGGAAATTCCATGGACAGAGAAGCTTGGTGGGCTACATCCATAGGATTGCAAGAGAGTTGGACAGGACTTAGCGACTTAACAACAACAACAAACATCTCTATTGAGCTATCATTTATTAAGTAGTCGGTGCCAAGAAACATGCTAAGTACTTTATATTCTCATTGAATCGTCACAGCAATCAATAATATAATGGAGGAATCATCCCCATTTTATAGAGGAGGGCACTGAAGTTCAAGTTCACCAGCTTAGCTAAGTGTTGAGGTTTGAAACTATGTCCTATAACCTGAAATCTGTGTTAACCATCGTGCAGCATTGCTGGTCATTGAGAGTGTTCTTTGGGCCATGCCCTGGGTGGTGTAGAGAAATCAGTAAGAAAGAGAGTCTATCCTGCAGGAGTTCACCATCCAGTAGGAAAGGCAGCCACGAAGGCAAGTAATGCGCATAGTTCAATAGTTCAGCAAGCACACACATGGACAGAGATGAGTACATGGACAACCTAGAGAAGGACATGATTGACCTTGTTTGGACAAAGGGCAAGGAGGTCTGGGAAGTGTCTCTAAGGAAACAGGGCTTGTGTTGTGTCTTGAACATGGTCAGAACCCAGGTCTCCTGACTCAGCCGAAGGCTTTCAGCTAGAACACAGAGAAAAACAATACAAAATACTAAAACCAAAACCTCAAAGCTGCACTACCCTGGTGGCTCAGATGGTAAAAGCGTCTGTCTACAATGCGGGAGACCTGGGTTCGATCCCTGGGTCGGGAAGATCCGCTGGAGAAGGAAATGGCAATCCACTCCAGTTCTATTGCCTGGAAAATCCCGTGGACAGAGGAGCCTGGTAGGCTACAGTCCATGGGGTCGCAAAGAGTCGGACACGACTGAGCAACTTTACTTCATTCCACTCATAGAGTAGACACTCAGTAAATGTTATTTGGAATCAAGTTTGAACTAAAAAGGAATCTGAGGAAGAAGAAACAATAAGGCTGTCTCAATTCCATATGAATTCAATTTCAAAATTCACAGTGGTGCACCATAGATTACACATGAGTATAATCTGTCAGTTGGAGAAGGCAATGGCACCTGACTCCAGTACTCTTGCCTGGCAAATCCCATGGATGGAGGAGCCTGGTGGGCCGCAGTCCATGGGGTCTCTAAGAGTTGGACATGACTGAGTGACTTCACTTTCACTTTTCACTTTCATGCATTGGAGAAGGAAATGGCAACTCACTCCAGTGTTCTTGCCTGGAGAATCCCAGGGACGGGGGAGCCTGGTAGGCTGTTGTCTATGGGGTCACACAGAGTCGGACACGACTGAAGTGACTGAGCAGCAGCAGCAGCATAATCTGTCAGTAATAACACTAACTAACATTATTTTACTCTTATTATTCTAAATGCTTTAAAATGTTTATAAAAATGGACCTACCTTCACTTTGGTTCCGACACTGATTCTTGCCTGTTGGCCCATTGCTAGAAAAGTGATTGAAATCTTGTCTTGTTCTAAGATGCGGATTCCAACATAATGGTTCAAAGCCAGAAACACAGGTTTAAATGAAACAAAGGGTGAGGAAGTGACGGAACTTGACCAATTCCAAGCCCTTACTCTGTTGCCAGCTTGATCTGAATATTGACCACCCAAGATATTGATGTATACCCTGAGGAGAAAGGAAATTAAGAATCATAAACAGGAACATTATAATTCAGCCTTGAAATTAGCTCTGCCACTTGCTAACCAAAGAGAGTAGCAGTTTACACTAGCCAATAGTCTATGGCTTCCCTGATGGCTCAGCAGTAAAGAATCCACCTGCAATGCAGGGGACACAGGAGACACGAGTTCAATCACTGGTTCAGGAAGATTCCCTGGAGTAGGAAACGGCAACCTACTCCACTATTCTTGCCTGGAAAATCCCATGGACAGAGAAGCCTGCTGGGTTATAGTCCATGGGGTCACAAAGAGTTGGACACAACTGCACACACACACAATGTGCACAATAGCATATGAATAGTGGGAAACCTCATATAATCATAGAAGCCATAATACTGTGACAGAATTCTATACTAATTTGAAGTACTGGGTGTAGTTTAAGACCTAGTGATAAACCAAAATGCATCCAGAGGTGGAACCAGGATGATAAAGGGATCTGGAAAATGATGTGCTGGGGAAGATTAAGAGGGAGCAGGGAAGATTTAGTCTGGACATGAAAAAACACAAGAAGGCAGGCTCTACCTGGAAGACAGGCTAGGACTGGTGCTTAGACTTTTCNTTTTCTGAATGGTGAGCTTTAAGTGAACTTTTTCACTCTCCTCTTTCACTTTCATCAAGAGGCTCTCTAGTTTTTCTTCAGTTTCTGCCATAATGGTGGTGTCATCTGCATATCTGAGGTTATTGATATTTCTCCCAGCAATCTTGATTTCAGCTTGTTCTTCATCCAGCCCAGCATTTCTCATGATGTACTCTGCATATAACTTAAATAAGCAGGGTGACAATATACAGCCTTGATGTACTCCTTTCCCGATTTGGAACCAGTCTGTTGTTCCATGTCCAGTTCTAACTGTTGCTTCCTGACCTGCATATAGGTTTCTCAAGAGGCAGGTCAGGTGGTCTGGTATTCCCAACTCTTTCAGAATTTTCCACAGTTTGTTGTGATCCATACAGTAAAGGCTTTGGCATAGTCAATAAAGCAGGAACAAGTAATTTACCCAAAATTATGTAACTAGTAAGAAGAGATGTGGCCAAAATTGAACCCTGAGCCTTTTGACTACAGAATCTTATTTTGCATTCTGATATTTGAGCCTTAAAAAAAAATGTATTCCCATTCAGTGCTTGGAACACTGAGATATACTGAAAGGTTAATGTTTTCTCAGAATTACCCATCTACTAAAAGTTCTGCAGGATTTAATAAATATTATGGGAAAAGGCGATTCAAGTGTGCTTGGGAAATATTGCAAGGAAACCCAATTTTTTAGTGTCAGATCTTTAATATACTACTGAGCATTATGAATATCAAGCAGAGAATATAGTTAGCAGCAATTTCCAAATCATATTTGACCATAGACCTCTTTTTTTCCCCCTCCCTCTCTCAAAATAACTCAGTAGGACCAATGTTCCCAGGAACTAGCTTTGAAGGAAATGCTGCATGAGATAAATGCAGAGTAATACCATTCTTACAATTCAAATTCGCTGGTGAAAAATATTTTGTTTGCTAAGCTGTATTACTACACAGAGCAGAAACTTCATAAAAAGGAATTTGAAGTCACTGTTCTCTTAATTTGCTTGAGATGGGGAAGCTGAGTGAGAACAGCTTTGCAAAAATATGTCACCAGTAAAGTAGGAAGTGGGTATTCTTGCAGCTTCTAACAGCTTCAGCAACTTTGTTGTTCAGAGCCAGCTCTGTAAGACACCTTCTCTCAGAGAGCACACACATGTGCACACACAATCTCAGGGACAGGAGAGAGGTGAGGAAGGATATTGGTGATTTTGGTGGCACCCTTTTCAATATAAAATTTGAGGTTCAAAGGCTGGAAGTAAAGTAATGCTAAAGGTTAAAAACTTACTGGAAAAAACATAGTTTTGCATGCTAAATGGTTCCCTGATTCTATGATACCCACCAGTTTCAGCACCATAAATAGGAGTGACTGATCAACCTGGAGTTAATAAAAACTGGGTTTAATGTCAAGAGTTCCCTTCAACTCTGTCAACTTCAGTTGACCTTGGACAAGTAATTTCTTTGACCACCTTCTCATTTGCAAAAGGAGAGGGTAGAACTGGATCACCCCTGAGGTGCCTTGCAGCTCTGAAAATCTGTGAAATTAAAGGATTAGGTGGGTCTCAGATCTCAGGACTGGTTGTTAATTTCTCAAGGAAAATAGAGACCTGTCTGGCTAGCAGGGGCATGGCAGTAAGAAGGCAGCAACAGAAACAATAAACTTCAGAGGTTAGCCACAGCCCTCAGGAAACCAGATAGGTGTCTAGGCTCCAGCCTGCAGGCCGCTGTGTCATGTTACTAAATTCAGGATGGGCCTGAAATAGTAAGTGTAGGCCATGAATGGCTGGAAACAATGACAGCTGTCACAAAGTGGTCTTCTAGGGTTGCCAGGGCCAGAGTTCCTGAACCAGAGTCCACATTTTTTAAAGTCACAAATACTACATAAGAGAAGGATTACAACCTTCCTCCCATGGGTGCATAATGCCTCATTAAAACTGTAATTTCTCAGTCTCTGGAAATTAGGCTGACTTATTACCTTCCTGTTTTTGTCCTGTCTCTCAAGGTGAAACTTCGTCGTGGTTTTATGGGTACACTTTTCACTGCCTACACCATCTCAATTAAAGCAGACTTGGGAAGGCAAACCAAATGACTAGCACGTGAAATGACTTGAATCTGAAAATCAAGAAGTTGTGTCGCTATTTCTATTTTATTTTTAACTTGAGCAAAAAGCCTCACTTCTGAAAAGCTCTCAAGTTTCCAACTTTCTTTTCCAACCATTTATGACTATTTGGAGAGATAAGAGGGGTTTATCTTTTCAAAAATTGGCACTTTCATAGTAAAGCCACTCCTAATCATTGATGTCAAATGAAGACTAATCCTATGATCATCCAGAGTAGGGAGTTATTATATGTTTAGTTGTTTGAAAATATAGAATTGCTTTTGCTGATTACAGGAGCGGAACAGTGTCAGTGTGCCTTTATGATTATATCATCCTTGGGTGGATATAGAAGTGACTTGGGATTTTGTGAATGAAAGAGGACAAGCGTGAGGGGGCCACTTTGGGGCAGAGATGCTACATTGTTGTATTTAGACGGGTGCTCTGTGCTCTGCACCAGTCTCTGGAGACCCCTGGATCTCATGTATAAAATGAAGTCTTCATAATTTTGGAATGCCACCAGCAGCCTGAGACACACTATTCTTCCTCAAGTAGAACAGTCTTGCCTAGAGCAAGAATTTTAGCCTCCTTGATCTCTAGCCACTGAAAAGCTAGTAGCACTCACTAGCCACTGGAACAGCCAAAATCAACCCCTCCTTTCCCACCCCCATTCTCAATTCCAAATGCGTCCTTCGAAGCTGGTATTGCCCAACCACCTCCATCTGGACTCTTGAGCAGATGCACATGGATATTCTCTTCTGCCTAGCATCCTATCAGGATGGTCAAGCAGAGCACTTTGCAGTCTGAGTCTTCAGTTTAACATCTTCTGGAAACACCCTATGTAGTAGGAAACCTGCACATAAAAGACACACTAATAGTTGAACTCATTATGAAATTATAGACTGGCAGTTCCACACGTTATACTATCACAGCCACTTTCGTCCTACTTCTTTTTGTCTCCAGAAGGCAAGGGTTTTGCTCAGTGAGGTCAAAAGAAGTCCCTCACTATTTCCCACCATCACATATCCATGATCCAGCCCATGTGAGACATTCTCACCTGAGAACCATTTCAACACAATCAAACCCAGCTCTCTGCTTATATCAGCGACATCGATCAACTGAGGTCTTCTCCAAACCCCATCAAATAGATTGCTGTTGACACATGACCTTCCACCCACCAACCAAGTCCCTTCCTTGACATTTTCTTGGATTATCCACAAAGAAGACTCAACATTCAACATAGAGTTTGCCTGGGTCAATTTCCACTCTGCTCTATCTTCCAATCCTAAGCTCCTCCTTCCTTCCTCCAACTCAGAGATCTAGCTATGAATAATTCCCTTCTTGTCCGGAAGTTATTTATCAGCCTTGCTCACACCCAGGATCATCTCTGCACGCACATGCACACACATACATGTGAGTGAGCAACCATATACTCAAGACTTTGGGGAATTATAACTGTCCTCCCTTTCACAAAAAACAACTGGGAGACTGTTTCTTTATTGGAGAATAATTCTGCCTGATGTGTTTACCTATAAGTCTGTTAGTTATTGACTTTCTATTTTGTCTAGTCTCTCCTTAGCTGCTTCTTTCATTCAGACAGTAACATGTATATTTTTGGTTATTTCAATGTTGAGATAGTGAAAAAACTTTCAAAAGGAAGATGCTAAAATTTTATCATTTTAGGGTTTAGAAACAAATTACATATATATATAGAGAGATTTTTGTTTCCAGGGATGGTAGAAAGAACATGAGACTTGACTAAGGAAAATAAGATTCTTTTATCAGGACCTCATGATTTTAAGATTTGCGTTCCTTCATGAATCACTAAACTTATCTGGACCTCAGATAATTTCTTATCTTTGATCAGAATTGAGGACTTTTTAAAGAGATATTCTGTGCTTTATCACCCACAAGGCTGACAAGAATAAGTGATTCTCTTATTCTCTGTTTCAAAGTTCTATGCAGAAGCAGGAAGATAGCTTCATAATGAATCAACAGATTTTCTATGCTAAATTATGTGGAAGGCACAGAAATAGTAAACTCACAAGAACTTTCAGTCCTACAATTTTATGGCTGTCTTGAGAAATAGACATAATAGCCTAATTCTTAGGCTCTTTGCTCCAGAAAGGTATAGGATAGGTAGTCAAAATAAATTCTATCTCCTTCGTGAATCTACCTTTGCCTGGTCCTGTTTCCTTTATGGAGAGATGACTGGTAGTATTCTATAAACTTTCATTAAAGATTGCTCCTAATCACTTTGCCTTCCTTTCTCCAGTCTTTTCAATCTGCCATCTCCTAAAGATATCTGCTGATCTTCGCCTTTGTGACTATCACCCTTCACCCCTAATTTTCATTTCCCCATCCATCCAATTATAAAAGGGGTAATGTGGTATCATCATTTTTTTTAAGTTTTTTTTTTTCTTTAATTGAAGTATGGTTGATTTACAATGTCATGTTAGTTTCAGGTATACAGCACAGTGATTCATATATGTATATATATACTTTTTCAGATTCTTTTCTCTTATAAGCTACTTCGAAATTTTGAGCATTGTTCCCTGTGCTATACAGTAGGTCGTGGTTAGTTGCTGTTGTTCAGTCGCTAAGTCGTGTCCAACTCTTTGAACCCCCATGGACTACAGCACACCAGGCTTCCCTGTCCTTTAATATCTGCTGAAATTTACTCAAACTCATCTCCATTGAGTCAGTGATACCATCCAACCATCTCATTCTCTGTCATCCCCTTCTCCTCCTGCCCTCAATCTTTTCCAGCATCAGGGTCTTTTCAAATGAGTTGGCTCTTCACATCAGGCGGCCAAAGTATTGGAGCTTCAGCTTCAGTGTCCGTCCTTGCAACAAATATTCAAGACTGATTTCCTTTAGGATAGACTGGTTGGGTCTCCTTGATGTCCAAGGGACTCTCAAGAGTCTTTTTCATCACCACAGTTTGAAAGCATGAATTCTTTGTGGTTTAGCCTTCTTTATGAACCAACTCTCACATCCATACATGATTACTGGAAAAACCAAAGCTTTGACTATATGAACCCTTTGCCAGCAAACTGATGTCTCTGCTTTTTAATTTGCTATCTAGGTTTGTCATAGCTTTCTTTCCAAGGAGCAAGCGTCTTTTAATTCCATGCCTGTAGTCACCATCCACAGTGATTTTGTGGTTACCTATTTTGCATTTAGGAGCTTCCCTGGTGGCTCAGACAGTAAAGCATCTGCATGCAATGTGGGAAACCTGGGTTTGACTCCTGGGTCAGGAAGAGCTGGTGTGTATATGTTAAGCCCAACCTCCTAATTCAGTGTGGTATCATCTTAATGAGATTTTCCCTGTTTTGTAATCATCAGGTTCTCTTATTACAACTATGGTTGGATCCTGTAAGGTTTGGTTCCTACAGAAAGGACAAGAAATAACCAGAAGGAATGGAAAATAAAGTACAAACTGAAAGCATCAGCTAGTAGCCAATATGAGGGTCAAAAACAAAATAAGCAAGTTGTGCTTTAAGAAAGAGAATTTGTGATAATAGCACACTCCAGGTACTGGGGTCTAGCCCCAGTTGGATCCAGCATCCAGGCAACAAGTTGCATACCTTGGTAGCACAATGACTACTAAGTTGCCAGTCTCTTCACAACCTTCTATGTTACCCTGTTGCCCTTCGAATCATACCGGATCCCCACCGTTTAGTCTGCACCAGTGATTCTCACACTTGACATGCATCAGAACAACCTGGAAAACTTGTTAAGATTCAGATTTCTGGAACCCACCCCCAGAATCTCTAAATTCATTAGATCTGGGATGGGGCCTGAGAATTTGTATTTCTAACTAGTTCTCAAATGATGCTGATACTAATAGTGTTGTGTCTACACTCTAAGAAATATTGTTCAATGTTAAGTAGAAGAAAATGGATAAATGCTATTCTCTAAGTTATTTTTTAAGATTCTTTAAGCAATCTATGTAAAACATTTCTTCCTATCTTAGTCTAAACCTTTTACCACATCAGTAGTACCAACATTCGCTGGCTTGAGTTTCACTGTTTTTTTAAAGGAGATGATAGCAAAACTAGTATTTCTTAAAGCACGGTCCATAGTGTACATGCATCAGAATTCCCTGAGATTCTAGGCAAGAATGCAGATCCTTGAGCCCCATCTGAGAGCATCTGAATCAAAATCTCTAAAGATGGGTTCCTAGAACCTGTTTATTAAATATGCACCAAGTCATTCTTCAATTCTGAAAACTACTGCTATAGATCCAAGTTCAATAGTCAGCCTTATACTCAATTTTTGAACAAGAAAAGTCTGACAAGTTAATAACAGCCTAAAAAGTGATTTCTTTTTAGAAATAGGGATGATGTTTAAGTTGAAACATCTAAAAATATTAATTATTTTAAGTTTCAAAATAGCTAGAATAAGGACTTCTCTGGTGGTCCAGTGGCTAAGATTCCATGCTCCCAGTGCAGGGGCCTAGGTTTGATCCCTGGTAGATCCCTAGACCCCAACATGCTGCAACTAAAAAAAGAGATTCTGCATGCCACAACTGAGACCCAACATAGCTGGGTCTTATTAAACTATAGCCATGTGATATAAATATATAGCTATGCAATATAAATATATAGCCATGTGATATAAATATGTAGCTATGCTATATAATGTATCACCTCTAATGAAATAAGGATACCCTGAAAGTTTTTCTGTGATTGCTGTACATACCTTAATTCTTCCCCATCATGTACTAACTTTTTGGTCACTAAGTAATTAACTTGCTTGCACTTTTTCTGTTTAATGATTTCTAGTTAGATATCTCTAACTTGTGGGGTTTCTTTAAATATAATTCTTAGCTTCTAAAGTAGCAGAAAGTGAAGAGGAACTAAAAAGCCTCTTGATGAAAGTGAAAGAGGAGAGTGAAAAAGTTGGCTTAAAGCTCAACATACAGAAAACTAAGATCATGGCATCTGGTCCCATCACTTCATGGGAAATAGATGGGGAAACAGTGGAAACAGCATCAGACTTTATTTTGGGGGGTTCCAAAATCACTGCAGATGGTGATTGCAGCCATGAAATTAAAAGATGCTTACTCTTTGGAAGGAAAGTTATGACCAACTTAGATAGCATATTCAAAAGCAGAGATATTACTTTGCCAACAAAGGTCCGTCTAGTCAAGGCTATGGTTTTTCCAGTAGTCATGTATGGATGTGAGAGTTGGACTGTGAAGAAAGCTGAGCACCCAAGAATTAATGCTTTTGAGCTGTGGTGTTGGAGAAGACACTTGAGAGTCCCTTGGACTGCAAGGAGATTCAATCAGTCCATTCTAAAGGAGATCAGCCCTGGGTGTTCTTTGAAAGAAATGCTGCTAAAACTGCAACTCCTGTACTTTGGCCACCTCGTGTGAAGAGTTGACTCATTGGAAAAGACTCTGATGCTGGGAGGGATTGGGGGCAGGAGGAGAAGGGGACGACCGAGGATGAGATGACTGGATGGCATCACTGACTCGATGAATATGAGTTTGAGTGAACTCTGGGAGTTGGTGATGGACAGGGAGGCCTGGGGTGCTGTGATTCAGGGGGTCGCAAAGAGTCGGACACGACTGAATGACTGAACTGAACTGACTGAAAGTAGCAGTTGGCCCTTCAACAAGGGTGTTATCCACAATCTAAGTTAAGTGTGCTCCTTTGACCAGTCCTACAAAAGACTGCATTAGAAGTTTAGTCAAAATAAACACTATAACACGAGTTGTAATGTTAAAGTTTACCTCAAGATAAGTATAAGTGTTAGCAAAACATATCAGAAGAAATCAGACTGGGGGAGTTTAGGTGAGCATAGCTTCTTCTATCTCCTAGTTCCTCAAGATAACTGGGTTGGTGTCCATTATATGTTGGACATAAAATATTTCATTTCTGAGTTCTTGACACGTATGGAAAGAGCAAAATGGGGTTTTCTAAGCCCCTTATCCTTCTCTCCCCAGTTTCATCATGCTAAAATTCCAGTATCACTAACTTTCATGGTTGCAAAATCTGCATTTAGCAAGTCATATTATCTGCATCTGGTATCGCTGTTTCACATATGACTTCTGACTAGGCTACCAGCACTATCTTGCTTCATTGTCCACAAGTTATATAACAATGATTAACTATTGCACACTGCAGCCAAGTAATAATGATTACTCAGTGAATGGAACAGAGGAGCACTTATGGGCAAGGTCAAAAACTTGCCCATTACTCCAAGTCTGATTAACTCCAAAGTACATGGTTTTGACTGGAACTCTATATATAATGCTTTTGTTAAGGTCTTAATGAATACGAATGTTGGCAATACTTTTTCCTGAAAACAAAATAAAAGAAATTGGCTGAAATAATAGTCATAAATTTGTCCTTTCTCTTCAAAGATTAGTTCAATATCAACTGAATCGTTCAATATCAATATCAGGGGAACTGAGACGCCTTGGAGAGTCTGAATGGCCTCTACAAGCTATCAAGTCATCAGTACCCTGGGCTGTCTTCTCATAGTTGCAAAGTTTCCATAATGACCATTATTTATTTACTGAGCACCTACTTGCTTGCAGAATCTGTACCTGGTACACTATGCACATTATCTCATTCAATTTATGTAGCAGGTATAGCTGTTCCATTTTAAATAAGAGGAAGGTAGAGGACTTAAGGTCTCACCTTTGGTAATTAGCCTGGCTAGACGGCTATTTCGACTGAGCCATGCTAAAGGAATGAACTCTAAATGTCTGGAAGCATCATCTTTTTTTTTTTTTTTTAATTTACTTATTGGCTGCGTCAGGCCTTAGTCGTGGCACACATGCAGTATTGCACGGGCTTCTCTCTAGTTGAGGCATGGGCTCAGTACATGCAGCATGGGTTCCGTTGCCTCGTGGCATGTGGGATATTAGTTTCCTGACCAAGAATCAAACCTGCATCCTTTGCATTAGAAGACAGATTCTTAACCACTGGACCACCAGGGAAGTCCCTGGAAGCATCATCCTACACTCGAAATTTCTGTGACTAGAGAATCTGCTTCTTAGCATGTTCTGTCTCCTAGAAATTTTAATCTTATTTTCCACTGAAATCTTTCTATAACTTCCTTTGGTGTTCATACTGCCTCTGTAATATGTTCAAATACATGACTCATCCTCAAATTAGTCTTTCATGTACTTGAGGCCAGCTATAATCCCACCTGTTTCCTCACCTCAATCCCGTTTTATTTCTAGGATGTGCTTGCACGTGCACACTGTTGCTTTAGTCATGTTTGACTCTTTGCGACCCTGTGGACCATAGCCTACAGGCTCCTCTGTCCACCGGATTCTCTAGGCAAGAATACCAGAGTGGGTTGCCATTTCCTCCTCCAAGGGATCTTCCTAACCCAGGAATCTACATCTCTTACGTCTCCTTCACTGGCAGGCAGGTTCTTTACCACTAGCACCAACTGGGATAAATACCCCTAATCTAGATGGTTTTTGACCAGTCCATTTCTTATCTATTCAGAATCCTTTCTTTTGGTCCTGCACTCCTGACTGGCCTGACTCTCTTATTTCCAAAGACTTACTGTCTTTCAGTCAATCACTGATTTAAAATTTAATTGTACTTTGACCTAGTGCATTTTTTACTGGATGACTTCTTATTCCAGTTCCAAGTCCGATGTTAAATGTTATTCTTTATACTAATTTTGTCACTTTATGCCTATATTTGCCTGTCATTCTTTCTGTTCACTGCCCTGTAGCATTCAATTTCACCGCTTCATGCTGAAAATGATGGTGATCCTTAGTATGAATATTAGTGACAAACATGAATTACAAAATAAATCCTTTACTATTATATTTAATCCTTGCTTTTGTTCTAAGAGCAATATGCAAGAGAATTTGACATTTCCTATTTCCAGCAAAAGATCTCTTGTTTATTCATTTATCTATTCAACAAATCTTTAGTGAGTGACTGCCATAGTTTTATGCCTGGGAATACAGCAATAAGTATGATGTATACAGTTTTTGCTTTCATATAGCCTATATCCTAGTTGGAAGAGCAGATAAAACACAAATAAATGGATAAACTAATTCTGAGAATTCTTAGTGTTGTGAATAAAATAAAACCAATGATGCAACCAAGTGATTGAGAAGGTAGCAGACAAGGTGAAGTGATTTTAGATGAGATTGTCAGTGAAGACGTCTCTGAGCAGATAATATTTAGGCAGAGTCATGAATGATGAAATGATCCAATTATACAGTGATAAGGGAAAGGAATATCTGAGCAGAAAGGAGTTAGTGACAGTAATTAAGCAAGAAACAGCTTGATGTGGTTAAAGAAATAGCAAGCCCTTATGTCAGATAGAATACCTGTGTGAAGGGAGAGTGGTTCAAGATGAGGCTGTAACAGTAGGCACTGATCAAATTCCTTGGGTTCTAGAAGGTCATAGTTCAGAATTTGTAATAGGAAGCCACTGAAATTGGAGGCATTATGAAGAAGAATATTATAATCTAGCTTACATTTTGGGACTTCTCTTTGACTGCTGTATGGAGCATAAAATGTAGGCACACAAGAATAAATCTGAAGACTGATAAGAAGAATTTCAGGTGAGAAATGACATGGCTTGGACTAGGGTGGAAGAGACAAGACAAATTCAGAATATGTTTCATGGGTAGCACTGATAGAAATTGTTCACATGCTAGGTATAGGGAGTAAGAAAACACAAAATAGGAATCAATATGAAGTGGCTGTTAAATATTATATTGATTACATTAATGTCACCAATTTACTATTATATTTGGATTTCATACAAAATTAGATGCACAGTGTAAATCTGCTATATTATTTACTTTGCATAAAATAGTGAAGAAATTTATTAATTAGATTTAGGAACAGTAAAACTTGGTATTGTTTGATCAGTTAGAATCATTAAGCAAACCACATAGATGAGATAAATGAGGTGGAGAAATCTTTATTTGTGACTCCCAAATCTGACTGAGTTGTGAACTGTCATGGTGCCTTTGGAAATTCTCAGGCCTTTGGAAATTTTCAGAGTCCCTTAGATCTTCTATATACATTTTTAATTATATTATCATTTTAGTGAAAATCTAAAAAAAAAATTAATGTAAGCATGAAAGTGTTAGTCAATCAGTCATATCTGACTCTGCGAACGCATGGACTGCAGCCCACCAGGCTCCTCTGTCCATGGGATTTTCCAAGCAAGAATGCTGGAGTGGATTTCCATGCACTCCAAGGGAGGAGAGACTAAGCATGCAATTGAATTGAACCTTCTGTTTAAACCAGTCTGTCTACATAGCTGTGCTTCTAGCTATACTGGATCTTGGTCACTTCATACTCTGTCCATGCACTACCAGGAAGTTCTGCCTTCTTTGTTGGCAGTTCTGGTTCTCTTTCTTCAATTCATGTCTGCTTGGTCTGATAGTCTAATTTACCCCTTTCAAAACCTTACAGTTTTAGCAGGAAAAATCTGGCTTCCTGGATGAACTTATGATCAGGCAATTTCCCTTAATAGTCCTTTTCTTTATAGCACTTCCTCTTACTTAAAAAAAGAAAAAGGCATTTATCACAAAGTAATTTTCACAAAATATTCCACATCTATCATAAAGTAATCCAAAAATGAGATTGTTTGGTGTGTAGAGTTTGGGGTGGGGTGGGGGTGTATGTTTGATGTGTTTGTTTTGTTTTGTTTACTTAGTTGCCAACATTAAAAAACTGGAAGATTTCACAGAAAAATCTAGACTTGTTCTCCACATATTTACAGTAGGCTGGAATTCTGTAGCAGTGACCCCATCGAGACAACATGAATTTCCTGCTCACCAGTCAATTCCCAGCAATACATACAAATACATGTTGCTGCCTGGCTTCCACTGAAAGTTGACTTTGGATCATCTGCTTTAGATGTCCCTCTATTTGCTCATATTCTGAAGCTATAATATTATCTCTGCATCACCAATGTTTACTCCTTCTCTGCTCATAGATGTTATATTTCTGGGCTATATTGATTTTTTTTTTCATGTCCGCCTCTTTACTGAGATGTTATTCACATATCACAGGAGCCACCCGTTTAAAGTGCACAGTGTTTGTGAGAATATTCGTCGGGTTGTGCACCCATCACACAGTCTGATCCTCAGCACGTTCATCTACCCAGGAGATGGGCTGTATCCACGAGCAGTTACTCACAGGCTCCACCGCCCCCCAGCTCCTCAGCCCTGGGCACGGCTCACCTACCGGGCTACTTTCTCTCCCTATGGGTCTGCCTTCTCTAGACGTTTCGTAGAATTGGTATATATTGATTTTTATTTTTAAAATGGTGACTGACTCAAAACAGTCACTATCCTTTCAACATATCAATCAGTTCATATGAGACTTTTCTCAACCTTGAGTTCTAGTAGGATTTTACTATCCTTTACTCCTATATAAGTTTAAGTATATTTTTTAAAAAATTTTAGCCTTTGAAGAAAATAAATTCAATTATTATCTTCTGCCCCAATGTACTCCATCTTAGAAACAAGAAAAGTACTCTGTAAATATCAGCTTCTGACAAAAAACACTGACTTTTTTCCTTTTACTGTAATATTTTGTAGAAGGAAATGGCAACCCACTCTAGTATTCTTGCCTGGGAATTTCCATGGACAGAGGAGCCTGTGGACCACAGTCTGTGGGATCACAAAAGAGTTGGACATGACTGAATGACTAACACACATGCACACAGCACTACTTGCAGGATCTCAGCTGCCTGACCAGGGATCAAACCCAGGGCTTGGCAGTAAAAGCCACAAGTCTTAAGCTCTGAACCCCCAGGGAAATCCCTTAACCTTTTTAAAAAAGAAAGATTCAGAAGTCAGCAATCTTTAGTCAAATCACTGCCTGATTTGAATTTCATGTCATTTTATGAACTGAAAATAAATAAAAACATTTAGCGATTCATGATTACATCTAATTATAAAAATAGCTACATAAACTGTGAATATCCAACAAAGTTATTGGGGAAGTGAATTTTTAAGAATTAAAAAAGATTCAGAGACATTGAATGTTAAAGTTAGATCTGAGATGGGGGAAGTGATCAAAGCCTTTCTTTACTTATTTTCCTCTAATTGATTGTATTTGTTTTGATCTCTACTTCTTCACCTTCATTTTAATTTCTGCTTAATTATCTATGCAAACAGGAACGTTTCAGTATTACTTTTCTTTCCACGTTGATGGAATATTCTAAGCTGACCAACATTTTCTTAGTAGTTTGCTTTCAAAGCAAAGAGTTTTTCACTAATATAGTGACAGTACTTTGTTTTCAACTAAATTGATTTCCAAAATTTCCCATCCTCTGTGGGTTTACATCTACTATGGGCTTATAAATTCTTTGAAGATAAGAATAGATGACTGAATTAGGCAAGAAAAAAAATTCTGCAAAACTAGTTTTTCTAAGCCTATGACCCAAATAAGCTCATAAATACTTTCAAATCCTTACCTTTGAAAGCTACTGAAGATCTTCTGAAAATTTGTAAGATACTTTGACATAAATGGCAATATTACTTGAATGCCTATATTGTAAATGATATTCTATTTTAGATCAACTGTCAATCATAGAAGAGATAAATTCTTTTTCCAGCAATTTAATTAAATAGGGTGCTGTATCACTAACATACTATAATAAGGAAACACACATACACACAAAATGTCTTCTAACCATATGAAAAGATCCTTAGCATCACTTGCAAACATTGAAGTGCAAGTTAAAATGTTGTAGCATTTTTTTACATATCAGAATTAAGACCAAAACAATGTGATAATACCTCACTGTTAGTGAGGTTATAGTAAAACAGGTGTAATCCTCTTGTGTTAGAAGACACATGAATTGATAAACTCTTAACAAATGGCACTGTCTACCAAAATGTTTTAATATTCTATTTTTTTGATCCATGAATTCCATTTTCTAAGAATTTACCCTACACATATATTCAGACTTGTGATCAAACATACAATAATAATTTTGTAATTGTACTTGTCTAGTAACCCAAAGATATCAAAAAATACAAAACAAACTAAAGTTCCCAATAGAAAACATATAGTTACTAAGCAATTCTATGCTGGGCATATAGTAATAGTAAAAAGAAATGAAAACATATGTCCACACAAAGACTTGTACACAACTGTTCATACCAACATTATTTGTAACAGCTGAAAAATGAAAACAATTCAAAAGTCCATCAACTGAAAAACAGATAAGTAGATGTGGTGTCCATACAGTGGGATATAAACCAGCCATAGAAAGAATGGAGTCCTGATATCTGCTGCAACATGATTGAACCTCAAAAACAACTAAGTGAAAAAAGCAGTCACAAAAGGCCACATATTGTGTGATTATATTAATATGAAAAACACAGAATAAACAAATCCACTGAGACCAAAAGTAAATCAGTGGTTGCCTAAGGCAGGAGTAAGGGGGAGAGGATGGGGTGAGGAAAATAATAGATCAGCTTTATTTTTGTGGTGATTCATGTGTCCTAAAATTAAATTGGGGTGATGATTGCACTAATACAAACATACTGATTCCATTGAATTGTACTCCTTTTTTGTTGTTATTCTGCACCACACAGATCTTAGTTCCCCAACCAGGGTTTGAACCTGTGCCCCCTGCCTTGGGAGGAGATAGTCTTAACCACAGGGCCACCAGGAAAGTCCCTGAAGTGTACTCTTTAAATCAACATATTTCTTACTTGATAAAATAATTTTCAAAAAAAATCAAAATTTCCATCAATTATGAGATGGGTAAAATAAATTATACTAAATATATGCAATGGAGAATGCCACAGTTATGAAAATTTCATTGCCCTATTTGTGCCAGTAAAGAGAAATCTTCTAAAAAAATTTGTCATAAGAGCAAAGTACAGAATACTGTATGTACTAAGGTCCAATTTATGTGACAAAATGCATGGGATATTTCTTGAAAGACACAGATGAGACTGGTAACAGTTGTCTTGGGGAAAAGGGAGATGGAATTAGAATGTGAGATTTTTCTTTTCAGTATTCCCTCTTATCTTTTCTTAAGCATTTTACTGTGCATATATTTATTCCACAATAAACTGTTTTAAACTACTTTTTTTTCTAAAGGAAAAAGAGAGGGAAAAAGAAAGTCCAAATCAGTAAGACATGAAATACCCTGCTATGTATGATAGATGTAAAGTGTTGTAGGGCAAACACAGATGCTGACAGTTTACTATTTAACTAGGAAGAGATTACATTTAAAAGTGACAACGTAATTTATGGGAACTTTAAAAAACATAAAATTAGCATAAGAAACCATGTGTGAGTGCTCTGTATACGCACGAGAGAGTTCTCCCAGCAGTACTCGGCTGCATGGTGTCAAGCCAGAGTATAAGCAGGGCAACCACACGACGCTTAAAAAAAACAGGTGGCTTGTCAGAAGCTTGCTTGTAGCAAAATGGTCACAAGTGCAGCATAGCATGTTGTTCCAAGCACAAGTGAAAGTTTAGAAAACTGTTTTTGTGTGTGGCCTTGCCATGTAGATCTTTGGGCTTCCCAGTGGCTCAGCAGTAAAGAGTCTGCAGCAGACACTGGAGACACGGATTTGATCCCTGGGTCAGGAAGATCCCCTGGGGGAGGGCATGGCAACCCACTCCAGCATTCTCACCTGGAGAATCCCGTGGACAGAGGAGCTTGGCAAGCGATGGTCCATAGGGTCACAGAGAGCTGGACACGGGTGAAACAACTGATCACACGTGCATGTAGATCCAAGTTTCCCCACAAGGATTGAACCCATGCCCCCTGCATCGGGAGCTCAGAGTCTTAATCACTGCACTGCCAAGGAAGTCCCTAGAAAACTTTTAAAAGAAATCATACTAGCCTATACCTGAAACTAACACAATATTATACATCAACTATGTCTCAACAAAAATTAAAAGGAAAAAAAAGCCTAGTAAGGTTTGATTATCCTAGTCTCTCTACACATAGAGACATAAACATGCCCTTGAAGGTTTAATAAGAGCCTGTCCTGTGTAGAAAAAAAATGGTTCTAGGTGCTAGGATACTTCTTAATCAGAACACCCACTGTTGGGTAGAAATAGTAGGTACATACTATTTCTAATTCTCATAGCCATCCTGCATGTTAGGAAGCAGTAGTCTCATTTTAACATGCAGGGAATATAAACCCAGAAAAGCAAAATACATTATCCAGTGCCCTACAAGTAGTACAAGTTGGGATTGGTAGTCAAACCTAGATCTGACTGATTCCAGCACAAGTATTCTTTCTATCAAACCATCCCACTTCCCTTGCTGAAAACTTGCTTCTGGTGTTGTTCAAGAATCAAGAATTGAGAAGGAAATGGCAACCCACTCCAGTATTTTTGCCTGGAAAATTCCATGGACAGAGGAGCCTGGCAGGCTATATAGTCTATGGGGTCACAACAAGTCAGACGCGACTGAGCACACACACAGAGGAATCAAGAAAGTAAAAGCAATGTTTGATTGTTCATTACCTGAAGGGCTGGATAAGGAGTTAAACTTCCTGATTCTTAGTCCATTCCAAGATATCCTAACTGATAGCCTAATAATGCATATCCTAATTATTCATAATTGGTTTGAGGAAAAGGTTTTGGTTTTTACAGTTGAGATGGGGAGACGGCCATGTATCAATGATGTAGCCAGATTAAGTGATAGCTAAGAATAGGAATGTTTATTAAGAACTATAATGTTCATATGCTTCTGCAAGGTGGGTGTATATGACCATTTCACAGATGAGAAAAGAAAGACTTGGGGATGTCAAGCAGCTTACTCATGGCCCAAAATTGAGTAATAAACAATTAAATGAATATGAATGGTGATGTCTGAATTCAAACTCAAAACTCTCTATGCCAGAACTTTTCATTCTTCCCTCAGCCATGAAGCCACAGAAGCACAATAAAGATACGTATAGAAGTGGCAAATATAAGACATTTGTTTCAAGAAATGTGGCTGTGAAGGGAATGAGAAACAGCAGCTGTTAACTAGAGTGAGGGACAAGGAAGTAAGGCTATTGTTGTGTTTCTTTAACGTACAGGAGATCAAACCACGTTTAAGATGGAAAGTTCATCGTAAAGACTGAAATACAGTCCAGAGCACAGAGTAAGTGCTTAATAATTGTTTCTTACTTGATGAAAGTGAAGGAGTTATTGATTAATGGAGCAAAGTCTATAAAAAAGCAGGTATGTCATGAACCAAGAATAGCAGTTAGTATTGGTAAGAATGACATTTTTTCCAGAGAATCAGAGGCAAAGGAAATAAGGGAAGCAAGATGAAAAGAGGTTTTAAGTTAGAACGAAAGGTAAATGGGGGTGATCCAGTAGAGTGTTCTCCATGATCTTGGTAAAATAAAAAGTAAAGTATCCATGGTGAACGAGGAGGGAGTGAGAGGGTCCGGGAATGTGGGGAGCTTTTAAACAACTATTACGGTAAACGTGATAAGGTCTCGGTGAGACCAGATTCTGAAGAGGCTGTGTTTAAGTAGGTGTAAATGACTGGCATGGGCAGACAATTGCTAGGGACCCCATCGAACATACACTTAGATTGTTCTTAGTGCAGTTTATCAGCCTAGACTCAGGAAATACCAGACAATTGTTAGAGCTTTTTGTCCCATTTGGATGAACAATAGCCATATGTCAACCTACGCAGGTGTATTCATGTCGATGTATGGCAAAGCCAATAGAGTATTGTAAAGTAAAATAAAGTAAAAAAAAAAAAAAAATTTTTAAAAAAAGTTTATATTCCACATTGCCAGTTCAATGGCTAAATCTTGGGGCAGTTTAGTTCAGTTCAGTCACTCAGTTATGTCTGACTCTTTGCGACCCCATGAACCACAGCACTCCAGGCCTCCCTGTCCATCACCAGCTGCCAGAGTCCACCCAAACCCATGTCCTTTGAGTCGGTGATGCCATCCAACCATCTCATCCTCTGTCGTCCCCTTCTCCTCCTGCCCTCAATCTTTCCCAGCATCAGGGTCTTTTCAAGTGAGTCAGCTCTTTACATCAGGTGGCCAAAGTATTGGAGTTTCAGCTTCAATGTCAGTTCTTCCAATGAACACCCAGGACTGATCTCCTTTAGGATGGACTGATTGGATCTCCTTGTAGTCCAAGGGACTCTCAAGAGTCTTCTCCAACACCACAGTTCAAAAGCATCAATTCTTGGGGCAGGCACATAATAATTCCCCAATAAATAACTGAAGACCTTATAAAAATTCAAACTATTGATTTCAAAATAACTCAAGTCAGGATAGCTCAGTAATGATTTTTATTTGTCACATCTCTCATCCTTATGTGATCATCTTTTATGTGTATACTATGCTTCAGACTTTTCAAGACGCTTTCAATACATATCAGTTCATCTAATCTTTAAACCTTTATGAAATAGTTGGGGTCATACCACTCCCATTTGACAGATAGAAAAATTAAATCACATGGAAATCAAATGATTTGCTGAAGATAAAAGACTGATGTAAAGCTGGTGGTAAAATCAGTTTTCTAACGTCTGACTCAATTCTAAGACATCCCAACAAAATCATGATTAGAAATTAACTCTACAGTCAAGGTTTTATGGCAACTGGGGATGATATGATACATTGTTTTTCGGGATGTTTTAATATTTGTTTTATTTATTTGGCTGTACTGGGGCTTAGTTGCAGCACATGTGATCTTTGCTCTTTCGGTTGTGGCATGCAAACTCTTAGTTGTGGCATACAGGATCTAGGTTCCTAATCAGGGATCAAGCCCGGGCACCCTGCATTGGGAGTGTGATGTCTTAGCCACTGGACCACCAGAGAAGTCCACATAGTATCTTTGGTTTTCTTAAGGAATCCATGGATTGAAAAGGAAATCCAGAACCACAACTCAAGATGCTCCCTAGACCTCGTGGACCATGAAGGTTACAAGCACCTTCTTCATCAAAAGTCATCAATGTCAGAATCTAAGGGGTAGATTTCCTGAGTCCTCATAGATCTTTACATTACGAGAGTATAGTCACAATACCAGGAACCAGTATTTTTTTTTTAANATCTGACTGATTCCAGCACAAGTATTCTTTCTATCAAACCATCCCACTTCCCTTGCTGAAAACTTGCTTCTGGTGTTGTTCAAGAATCAAGAATTGAGAAGGAAATGGCAACCCACTCCAGTATTTTTGCCTGGAAAATTCCATGGACAGAGGAGCCTGGCAGGCTATATAGTCTATGGGGTCACAACAAGTCAGACGCGACTGAGCACACACACAGAGGAATCAAGAAAGTAAAAGCAATGTTTGATTGTTCATTACCTGATAGGGCTGGATAAGGAGTTAAACTTCCTGATTCTTAGTCCATTCCAAGATATCCTAACTGATAGCCTAATAATGCATATCCTAATTATTCATAATTGGTTTGAGGAAAAGGTTTTGGTTTTTACAGTTGAGATGGGGAGACGGCCATGTATCAATGATGTAGCCAGATTAAGTGATAGCTAAGAATAGGAATGTTTATTAAGAACTATAATGTTCATATGCTTCTGCAAGGTGGGTGTATATGACCATTTCACAGATGAGAAAAGAAAGACTTGGGGATGTCAAGCAGCTTACTCATGGCCCAAAATTGAGTAATAAACAATTAAATGAATATGAATGGTGATGTCTGAATTCAAACTCAAAACTCTCTATGCCAGAACTTTTCATTCTTCCCTCAGCCATGAAGCCACAGAAGCACAATAAAGATACGTATAGAAGTGGCAAATATAAGACATTTGTTTCAAGAAATGTGGCTGTGAAGGGAATGAGAAACAGCAGCTGTTAACTAGAGTGAGGGACAAGGAAGTAAGGCTATTGTTGTGTTTCTTTAACGTACAGGAGATCAAACCACGTTTAAGATGGAAAGTTCATCGTAAAGACTGAAATACAGTCCAGAGCACAGAGTAAGTGCTTAATAATTGTTTCTTACTTGATGAAAGTGAAGGAGTTATTGATTAATGGAGCAAAGTCTATAAAAAAGCAGGTATGTCATGAACCAAGAATGGCAGTTAGTATTGGTAAGAATGACATTTTTTCCAGAGAATCAGAGGCAAAGGAAATAAGGGAAGCAAGATGAAAAGAGGTTTTAAGTTAGAACGAAAGGTAAATGGGGGTGATCCAGTAGAGTGTTCTCCATGATCTTGGTAAAATAAAAAGTAAAGTATCCATGGTGAACGAGGAGGGAGTGAGAGGGTCCAGGAATGTGGGGAGCTTTTAAACAACTATTACGGTAAACGTGATAAGGTCTCGGTGAGACCAGATTCTGAAGAGGCTGTGTTTAGGTAGGTGTAAATGACTGGCATGGGCAGACAATTGCTAGGGACCCCATCGAACATACACTTAGATTGTTCTTAGTGCAGTTTATCAGCCTAGACTCAGGAAATACCAGACAATTGTTAGAGCTTTTTGTCCCATTTGGATGAACAATAGCCATATGTCAACCTACGCAGGTGTATTCATGTCGATGTATGGCAAAGCCAATAGAGTATTGTAAAGTAAAATAAAGTAAAAAAAAATAAAAAATTTTTAAAAAAAGTTTATATTCCACATTGCCAGTTCAATGGCTAAATCTTGGGGCAGTTTAGTTCAGTTCAGTCACTCAGTTATGTCTGACTCTTTGCGACCCCATGAACCACAGCACTCCAGGCCTCCCTGTCCATCACCAGCTGCCAGAGTCCACCCAAACCCATGTCCTTTGAGTCGGTGATGCCATCCAACCATCTCATCCTCTGTCGTCCCCTTCTCCTCCTGCCCTCAATCTTTCCCAGCATCAGGGTCTTTTCAAGTGAGTCAGCTCTTTACATCAGGTGGCCAAAGTATTGGAGTTTCAGCTTCAATGTCAGTTCTTCCAATGAACACCCAGGACTGATCTCCTTTAGGATGGACTGATTGGATCTCCTTGTAGTCCAAGGGACTCTCAAGAGTCTTCTCCAACACCACAGTTCAAAAGCATCAATTCTTGGGGCAGGCACATAATAATTCCCCAATAAATAACTGAAGACCTTATAAAAATTCAAACTATTGATTTCAAAATAACTCAAGTCAGGATAGCTCAGTAATGATTTTTATTTGTCACATCTCTCATCCTTATGTGATCATCTTTTATGTGTATACTATGCTTCAGACTTTTCAAGACGCTTTCAATACATATCAGTTCATCTAATCTTTAAACCTTTATGAAATAGTTGGGGTCATACCACTCCCATTTGACAGATAGAAAAATTAAATCACATGGAAATCAAATGATTTGCTGAAGATAAAAGACTGATGTAAAGCTGGTGGTAAAATCAGTTTTCTAACGTCTGACTCAATTCTAAGACATCCCAACAAAATCATGATTAGAAATTAACTCTACAGTCAAGGTTTTATGGCAACTGGGGATGATATGATACATTGTTTTTCGGGATGTTTTAATATTTGTTTTATTTATTTGGCTGTACTGGGGCTTAGTTGCAGCACATGTGATCTTTGCTCTTTCGGTTGTGGCATGCAAACTCTTAGTTGTGGCATACAGGATCTAGGTTCCTAATCAGGGATCAAGCCCGGGCACCCTGCATTGGGAGTGTGATGTCTTAGCCACTGGACCACCAGAGAAGTCCACATAGTATCTTTGGTTTTCTTAAGGAATCCATGGATTGAAAAGGAAATCCAGAACCACAACTCAAGATGCTCCCTAGACCTCGTGGACCATGAAGGTTACAAGCACCTTCTTCATCAAAAGTCATCAATGTCAGAATCTAAGGGGTAGATTTCCTGAGTCCTCATAGATCTTTACATTACGAGAGTATAGTCACAATACCAGGAACCAGTATTTTTTTTTTAATCTCAAGTACAAGGTTTGTGAAATAACACAATCTCCATTTTCTATAAATAAGTATACTATCACTGTCAAAGTTTCTTCATTAATTATCCCCTCCCCTTCTCCCCACTCATTCTTCCCTTCCCCTTCAATTCTGCTTTTCCATTTATAGTTTTAGATCCTGACATAACATCACCACTTTGGGTAGCTGGTGTTTCAGTGAACCTGGAAACACCCTTCAGGGCAGGGCAGATAACCCCTGGGGACTGATGGCAGACTCATGGAGGCCCCTGCCAGGCATTTCCTCCTAGTAAAATGGCCCGAGTGTTCCACTCATGTGTCAGAGCACATGACTTGTGTAAAGCCTCTACTAAGCTCCCCAAATTAAAGAGAATGAAAAATTCAAATCAGAAGTTGTTAACTTCCCAGATTCTTGAGAGCTGTTTTCATGTTCTAGACAGTTCTGCAATTTCTCTCCCCTTCGTTCACAGCACTTCCCATTTTTCTGTAACCAGTATGAACTGCTCCCTACTGTAAGTACGGTCAGTTCTCTTGTGGTTTTGCTATTAGGCATACTTTAAAATTATGGTTAAGAATTTTATTATCAAATTTAGTACATCTCTTGTGGAAGTTCAAGTGTTGCAACTAGGTGTAAGTCAAACTACTTGAAGCCCTAGTTCAGTTCAGTGCAGTCGCTCAGTGATGTCCAGCTCTTTGTGACCCCATGGACTGCAGCACGCCAGGCCTCCCTGTCCATCACCAACACCCAGAGTTTACTCAAACTCATGTCCATTGAGCCGGTGATGCCATCCAACCATCTCATCTTCTGTTGCCCCCTTCTCCTCCCACCTTCAGTCTTTCCCAGCATCAGGGTCTTTTCCAATGAGTCAATTCTTCACATCAGATGGCCAAAGTATTGAAGTTTCGGCTTCAGCATCAGTCCTTCCAATGAATATTCAGGACAGGACTTCCTTTACTATGATCTGGTTGGATCTCCTTGCTGTCAAGGGACTCTCAAGAGTCTTCTCCAAAACCACAGTTTAAAAGCATCAATTCTTCAGTGCTCAGCTTTCTTCATAATCCAAGTCTCACATCCATACATGACTACTGTAAAAAAACATAGCTTTGACTAAACAGACTTTGCTGGCAAAGTAATGTCTTTGGTTTTTAATATGCTGTCTAGGTTGGTCATAACTTTTCTTCCAATGAGCATGGATCTTTAATTTCATGGCTGCAGTCAACATCTGTGATTTTGGAGCCCAAGAAAATAAAATCTGTCACTGTTTCCATTGTTTCCCCATCTATTTTTGCCATGAAGTGATGGGACCAAATGCCATGATCTTCGTTTTCTGAGTGTTGAGCTTTAAGCCAACTTTTTCACTCTCCTCTTTCACTTTCATCAAGAGGCTCTTTAGTTCTTCTTCACTTTCTGCCATAAATGGTGTCATCTACATATCTGAGGTTATTGGTATTTCTCCTGGCAATCTTGATTTCAGCTTGTGCTTCATCCAGCCCAGCATTTCTCATGATGTACTCTGCATATAAGTTAAATAAGCAGGGTGAAAATATACTTAAGGCCTTAAGCCTTAAGCTCCTATTAAAAAGCCCAGGAACATAATTCCTGAATCTGACTTGGGATGAGAGTGAGCAGTAGGATATAAATTTACCTGCTTAGCTCACTGCAGCTGAGCAGTCCTGTATTGTCCAGCAGTCTTGCTCTGTCTGCTACTATGAGGCCCATATCCCTGCACATTTCTCAGAGAAAGAAATTCCAAATGGTCTTTCAATTCTTTTAAAGCCACAGACTGCCTAGGCAATATTGATATCTCTGAGACTTGAGGGATAAGACCCAAATATATAGATAGATGGATTGATTGATCAGAGTTTTGGTTGTTAACTCTCAAATTTTACAATTCTAATTCTTGATACTAACTAAATTCTAAACTTGTTGTTCTTTCCCTTTGTTTTATTTCATATATTTTAGATCTTTTCATGATTTTATTTCAAGCTCCTCAATTCCAAATCATGAAATATTTTTTGCCCTGTCAACCTATATCAGTCATCCATCTTTGGGGGCCCATTTTCCACTCACTCCTGGATGTCTACTTTCCTGCCATCTGATTGTCAACTTCTGAAACATGTATCCAAAACATCACTTATTTGAATTCCTTTCTAGATTATTTTATAGTCTCCAGAGTTGATATTGCCCTAATAAAACTGAAAATAGTTGTTTAATATTTCACTAAGAGGCAAAGCACCAATTAGAAAAGTTGGACTTATGAAAATCTGTTATGTCCATTTGAACTTACCAATAATTTCCATCTCATGACTTTAAGAGCATGGACAGAACGTAGCAGAAAGGGCACAAACAACATAAGATATCAGCTAAGTTTTCTATTCTGGTTAAGTTTGAATTCCACCTCTGTTGCTTACTGACTCTCTGAAGTTGGGTAGTTTTCTTACTTATCAAATGGAAACTAGATAACAAATACCCAAAGAAGTGTTATGTAAGTTAAATAAAATTCCATGTGCAAAATGCCTAAAATGGTTCCTAGCAAAAAAAATGATTTGTTAATGTTATAATTAATCTCAGAAATTCCCTATAGATTTATTCTATCTGTTTCTTCTTTATTTGCTTTATTATAATTCAATATCCATTCTTTCCTTCCATCACATCAGACTAGATTTTTGCTTTTGAGAATTCTGATATTATTAATTATATTTTGGCACAATTTTTGAAGTTTACATTAAGATTTTAGAGCCAATCATATTAGAGTAAGGCAAGTCTACCTGTTTTTTGCCTCCCTGAAAAAACTAAGATGCTTTTCCTCATATTATTTGTATGCATGCAAATATATTCCCTGTAGTATTTGAAAGTGGCCATAGATTTTGCAAAGCAAAATATCCCATTGCTAAATACTAGTGTAACATAAGCATACTTTAGTGTGTGTTCCCTCAGGCTTAATGAAGAACAAGACACTTATAGTTTAGTGTCTCATTTTACCTGTCAGACTGTAACAGTTTTCCAAAAGTAATTTGGAAAAACAAACCATCCAATTCTCCGTCACCCAGCTCTCCTTTCCTCTGGTTTGACTGTGCCCTCAGGCACGCCCTCTGGTGGTGGTGGTGAGATGGCTGGCATAGTTCCCTGAGGACCCCTCCGAGTTACTGCCCACTTTCCAGACAGCTCAAGTTATTATAACCAGGGAAAGAGGAGTTGATGCCCGACAAGAAGAAGAGCAGGGGACCGCCCCAGCAGCCCCATCAGAAAGCCTCCTAATCCTGTGTAAAGACAAATCCGTAGCACACGGAGTTCAGGGTAGGTTGGGTTCTAGTCTACCCAGTTCAGCATTCCCCAATAATTTCTCACCTTCAGGCCTTAGATCACTCTCATGTGGTGGAGTCTCCCACTTGTCAAAACATTTTCCATGAAAAGATGTCCAAAATGGCTAATAAATAATTTTTCTTCTCTTTAGATAGTGGTTTGTTAGAGCTTCCCTGGTAGCTCAGTCAGTAAAGAATCTGCTTGCCGTGCAAGAGACCCAAGTTCAATCCCTGAGTCAGGAAGATACCCTGGAGAAGGAAATGGCTTTGCCCTACAGTATTCTTTTCTGGGAAATCCCATGGGCAGAGGAGCCTGGCGGGTTGCAAGAATCAGACTCAACTTGGTGACTAAACCACCAACGGTTTATTAATATCCGTTTACAGTGGCTTATTCTCTTTGTGTAAAGCTTTCAAGTCACTTATGATTCTATCAAACCAAATTATTTGTAAATTAAAAAACAAGCTGCATTTTCATCTGTCTCACTGTCCTGGGACATTGGTAAATGACTTAAGAACAATAATAAACCCATAAAAATAGATCCTGATCTCACATCTAATTCCAAAATAAATTACTAATAATTTTTAAAAGTTAAATGTAAAAACATGTATCCAATTAGAAACAGGAGAAAATATAAGGTTAATAATTATGTGTTCTCAATTGACTATGCCAAAGCCTTTGACTATGTGGATCACAATAAACTGTGGAAAATTCTGAAGGAGATGGGAATACCAGACCCCCTGACCTGCCTCTTGAGAAATCTATATGCAGGTCAGGAAGCAGCAGTTAGAACTGGACATGGAACAACAGACTGGTTCCAAATAGGAAAAGGAGTACGTCAAGGCTGTATATTGTCACCCTGCTTATTTAACTTATATGCAGAGTACATCATGAGAAACGCTGGGCTGGAAGAAACACAAGCTGGAATCAAGATTGCCGAGAGAAATATCAATAATCTCAGATATGCAGATGACACCACCCTTATGGCAGAAAATGAAGAGGAACTAAAAAGCCTCTTAATGAAAGTGAAAGAGGAGAGTGAAAAAGTTGGCTTGAAGCTCAACATTCAGAAAACAAAGATCATGGCATCTAGTCCCATTACCCCATGGGAAATAGATGGGGAAACAATGTCAGACTTTATTTTGGGGGGCTCCNAACTAAAAAGCCTCTTAATGAAAGTGAAAGAGGAGAGTGAAAAAGTTGGCTTGAAGCTCAACATTCAGAAAACAAAGATCATGGCATCTAGTCCCATTACCCCATGGGAAATAGATGGGGAAACAATGTCAGACTTTATTTTGGGGGGCTCCAAAATCACTGCAGATGGTGGTTGCAGCCACAAAATTAAAAGATATTTACTCCTTGGAAGGAAAGTTATGACCAACCTAGATAACATATTGAAAAGCAGAGATATTACTTTGCCAACAAAGGTCCATCTAGTCAAGGCTATGGTTTTTCCAGTAGTCATGTATGGATGTGAGAGTTGGACTGTGAAGAAAGCTGAGCGCCCAAGAATTGATGCTTTTGAACTGTGGTGTTGGAGAAGACTCCTGAGAGTCCCTTGGACTGCAAGGAGATCCAACCAGTCCATCCTAAAGGAGATCAGCCCTGGGATTTCTTTGGAAGGAATGATGCTAAAACTGCAACTCCAGTACTTTGTCCACCTCATGTGAAGAGTTGACTCATTGGAAAAAACTGATGCTGGGAGAGATTGGTGGCAGGAGGAAAAGGGGATGACAGAGAATGAGATGGCTGGATGGCATCACTGACTCGATGGACGTGAGTTTGAGTGAACTCCAAGAGTCAGTGATGGACAGGGAGGCCTGGCTTGCTGCAATTCATGAAGTCGCAAAGAGTCGGACATGACTGAGTGACTGAACTGAACTGAACTGAACTGAGGGTAGGGAAGGCCTTCTTAAATATAATTCCAGTGACAAATTATCCATGAAAAAATTTACTAATCGGATTCAAGAAAAAGTAGTTAGCCTTAAATATCAAAAAACTTTAACTTTATGACAAAAAGACAAAAATATCTCTAACATATAAATGTAATCAGAAATTTTCATTTATCAGATTTATAAGGGAACTAATTATCTCTACCTCAACCCCCCAAATAATGGCTGGCAAAAGAAAACATGAGCTGAGTGTGAGATTTTCTCCTGTCAAGGAATGTCACAAGTCACGGGTGTAGGGACTGGACAATTTTTAAAACTCCAAGAGGACAATGATAGTGAGCAGAGAGTGAAGTGAACTGAAGTCGCTCAGTCGTGTCTGACTCTTTCTGACCCCATGGACTGTAGCCAGGCTCCTGAGAGGGTAGTATTTCTAATAATTACCATAAGAGAGGCAGAAATATCTCAAAGGAATTAGGAAACTTTTTGTATAAAATATAAGCAGTAGAAAAGTGGTTTCCAGGGGCTGAGTTGGGGGGGAAAAGGAGAGGTGGTTGGTCAAAGGGTAAGATGTATAGAGTCTGAGGATCTAAAACAGAACGTGGTGACTACAGTTGATAACACTAGATTGTATAATTGAAATTTGTCAAAAGAGTACAACTGAAATATTTTCACCACCCTTCCCCAAAAAAATTAATACGTGAAGTGATAGATATATTAATTAACTTGGTGGGGAGAAACCTTTCACAATATATATGTGTATGAAATCATCACATTATTCAGTCTAAATATCTTAAAATTTTATTTGTCAGTTATACATCAGTAAACTGGGTGGTGGAGGGTGGGGAGAAATGGAACATTTAAAAATCTATGTCCTGTGATACTGAGAGTATTAAATTCTTTAAAGCATTAATTCAAACTACAATGCATTTTCTTCATTATTATGTTTAAAATCCTCATTTCTGCATACTTGGAATGGTCAGTTCTTGCATGGTGAAGATATGTCTTAATTCACAGTATTTTTTGTTTTGCTTCGTAGGTACCAACAAAGGACCAATGACTTTCTCAACATCTGTCCTGCCACCACCTCCACCATCCCATCCAGCCAGCCAACCACCATTGCCAGCA
This sequence comes from Neotragus pygmaeus, assembly GCA_006410875.1. Taxonomy (NCBI): domain Eukaryota; kingdom Metazoa; phylum Chordata; class Mammalia; order Artiodactyla; family Bovidae; genus Neotragus; species Neotragus pygmaeus. The sequence goes on from SJYV01034183.1 coordinate 2,348,889, forward strand.
TCTCACCCAACACAGTTGCCAGCCCCAAGTCTACCTCCCAGAAACATTAAACCTCCCTTAGACCTCAAGTAAGCAAAAGATTATTTTGCCATTTCTTTGTCAGTCTCTTGTCAGGAATTTTCAAACTATGCTTGGCTGAGTGCTGAGGGTTCCATGTGACTCTGATGGAGCCACAAAAGTGGTCAGTTAGCAGGGAGAAGAGATGGCTTAGCAAGCTGCTCTCACACCTCCATATCCTTTAGCAATTCTTATTTATCTGCTTTGGCAATGGTTTTCCCGTTAAGAGTTCATTTGAGGAAAATTTCTAGAGCCTTTTTAAGTTCTGAAGCATTCTTCAGGTCAACACAACCACCATCTCCTTAACCTTCATCATTTCCACCCCCACTACCATTAGCATCGCTGCCACCATCATTTTCATCACCACCATCATCACCACCAGCACCACCACCATATTTTACTGGCAGCCTGTAATGTGCTAGGCACTTTACATATATCATCCTTATGACTTTATTGAGTGGATAGTGTTTTCATCATTTCACAGATGAGTAAATGGAATTTTACAGAGGTTAAGTGACTCTCAATAGCAGACTGTCAAAAGCAGTCTGAGTCCACTGTATACTTTTAACCACTCTGCTGAATAACCTCCTATAAGTAAAAAAAATGGAGGTTTTCTCTAAGTAATCAGATTTCTGACTGTATATTTAAAAAACAGGGAACTTATTCAAGCCCAGTCTCACTTTTCTTAGATGGTACTTTTTAGACATGTCAAAACCGTATATGTTGTTACGTACAGGCTCTTTATCCGTGATTTACCAGAAGAGCTGGTTGAGAAAAAAACAAGCAGAAGACTGGGATAGAATGAAATATTGTTTTAAAGAGAAATAGACAATGGCAGGCATAGATTCTGTTGGCAAGTCAGAGTAGATCTTCTATTTCTTCTCCTAAAAAATTGTTTTGCATGGTTATCCTTTACCACAAATATGCCAAAAATATTTAGCTACAGTTTTTTTTTCCTTCACTTCAATCCCCCACGAGATTGATGTTCATTACATCTGAAGTACTTAATATCCATAATCCTTATGATAGACTCAGTTACTATCATGTCTGATTGACAGCTTTCCTTCAATGCTGATAATTACAATTTAGAACAGGAGTTGAAAACACACTTGTCATGGGTGGCTAGTGCTACGTTTCACTTTATTAGGCTTTGATGGGGAGTGAGGGGGTGCTGTTGGTTAAAAGCAGAACTCCAGCTGACTAGAAGATGTTAGAGCAGTTTACTATCTTACATACAACCTGCATTTTACATTTATGTTAACCACATGCCCTTCCAGGCATTCGAGTTTGTGAATCTTAGTTTACATGGCAACCAGCTACCAGAGGAGAATATGAGCCATTTGCCTACTAACATATGAGTGTCAAATAAATATGAACTTAATTAAAATAACTAATATGTGCTCTTACATAAACTTGATTTCTGTATAAATTGCTTTCTTTTCACATGTATTAAATCCTATGTCTTTATCCTACTCTGAAGAATTTAACCCATCAGATTTTGATCTCAGTACTTTTGAGGCTTATTATAATGACTCTATCACAACAGATGGCTTTAATTAGGCTTCTGAATCCTGTGTAATTCTAGTGAGAAATTTCAGTAAATACCTTGAGTATGAATTCTTAATAATTGATAAGGCAAAAAGACTGATAATTCTTTGACTGAAGAAATCATTGAGGTGGGTTTATCACTATTCCTGTTGTTTGAGAGTCCCTAGGACCAGTCCTAGGTTTGGTGATCAACCGCAAGGACACATAGGACCTAGCATACAGGAGTACTTGTGGCTAAGATTTATCCTAGTCATACTCTTCTAAACTTGGCAGTGGACAGAGTAAAACTGCTCCTTTCTCTAGCTACAAAAATGCAACACACGTGTGGTATTGCTTCCCAAGGAAGCCCATTAGAGTCATCTTTCTATTGAGAGCTGCCACCTAGGCACCTTCTGCCTAGCAACTACCAAAATACCAGACTTCTAGGAGTAAAGCAGGTGTTCACCATAAGTTGTGTTGTTTATACAGTCTAGGCATAGCAAAGCACTCTTATCATTAGGCAACTTTTCCTATCAGTGCAAGGAATGCTTTAGAAGTTGAGTTCCCAGATATAAGCACACAGACTATCTTGGTAGAAGATTCTTTTTAAAATAGCAGCTTCAGGCCTGCTATGTTAACTCTTTTCTGTAAACCTGCCCCCTAGAATCCACTGTGATAAGGTGAGGAATACACAGTTGTAGAAGGAAGAACAAATTTCAAAGAGACCGGTAGCCTGGACTACTGCATCCTACCGATGTTGGTCAATTTCCCACATTTGTAGGAAATTCTTACAAAGTCGAAAAGAGTCCACCAACCAACCAGGTTCAAATTCTTGCCTGTAACATTGCTTACATCAGAAATTAGCAAAATCCATCAGTTGTAATAAACTTGACTTCATCCTTATTTCCATTTTATTAAGGACTCCTAATTCAAAAGTCTGATTCAATCATTTAAGAGTTACCAACTCCTCAAAATGTATATTCTCAGAAAAAAAAAAAGATGCTGAGAAACAAGAATTTAGATGCTACATTGCCTAGATACGCTGGAACTGTCACATCTAAAAGTTAAATGTCAGATGAAGATGAAAGCTAAGGAATATCTGTCAGATTATTTTTTCAAAAGTAAAAATGTGGTATATGGTGTAAGACTTTCAGGCTTCCATCAGAGAGCCCAAGTAAAATCCAAAATGAAGAAATATCTAGGTTGGCAACTTTCCCCCAAGTAGGGGAAGCTAGAAAAGACACAAAGAGGAAATGAAAGTAAAATGGGTCTTGATAGTCAGACTCACAAATTTATGTTTCATGTGAGAGGGAAATTTATAGAATGATCTTTAAGTAAAATTGGGAAAGATGGGTGTCTCTGTGCTTTTGCTTTGCACCACCACCCTTCTAGTAATGACTTTGTGAGGCACCACTTTGTGCCTTTGTAATAGAAGTTCAGGAAATATCAGTGAACAAAATAAAGATCCCTACTCACATAAAGCAGGAGGCAAGAGACATAAGGGGAAAAATAAGAAACTAGTAAAGGATATAGAATTTTAGGAAATATCGAGTGATATGGGATAAAGTAAAGCAGGTTAGGTGGTGTGAGGGCTGGGGACAGTGTGTTGCAACTTTAAAAGGAGAGATGAGGGTCGCTCCCCTTATAGGAAGTTATACTTGAGAAAAGACTCAAGGCAGTAAAGGCGTTAAAGCATGCAGATATCTGGAGGAAGACCATTCTAACCAGAGAGGACAGACAGGACAAAGTCCTCAAATGTCCAGGGACTCAGAAAGCGGTAACTGAGGCTGGAGTAGATGGAACGTGTAGTAGAGATAGACTCTTGCAGGCCCTGCAGGTCGTGATAGAGATGATGGCTCTTATCCTAAGTGACGTGGGAAACGCTGAAGAGCTTGAGGGGCTGCTGCTGCTGCTGCTAATTCGCTTCAGTCGTGTCCGACTCTGTGTGACCCCATAGACGGCAGCCCAGCAGGCTCCCCTGGCCCTGGGATTCTCCAGGCAAGAACACTGGAATGGGTTGCCATTTCCTTCTCCAAAGCATGAAAGTGAAAAGTGAAAGTGAAGTCGATCAGTCAGTGATGTTTTCAGGCTCACGTTTTGTGAGTATTGCCTAAATTGTTGTCTGAAAAGAGGTAGTAGGCAAATGTTGAAGAAGGAAAACCAGTTAGACAGATCCTACAGAAATGCAGGCAAGATACTCTGACCAGGATGGTACAGTGGAGATGATGACAGGGGTCCAGATTCTGGATGTACTTTGAAGATAAAGACCACAGAATTTGGACTTAGGGTATGAAAGGAAAAGAGGATCCAGGGCAACTCCAAGGTTCTGAGCCTGAGTAACTCCAAGGGTGATGTGTCCATAACCAAATGAGACTGGCTGAAGGTGAGCAATTTTGGGAGTGGGGAAAATCAGGCCAGCCCAGCTGTGCAAAACTTGTGGTGTGCACGCAGGCAGAGATGTTGAGGAGGCAATTAGGTGTAAGAAGTGAAGAGCTGGAAAGGAGTTCTGAGTTATAAATATGTGTTTGTCATGGGCGTATACTCCATGCTTCAAGTCAGACACTTAGGATCACAGAGGAAGTGCATTCTTAGAACCAAGGATTAAAAGAAGAACCAGTGCCCAGGTGAGGACTGGCTCTCAGGAGGCATAAATGACTGATAAGGTTCACATATCCCCACAGGGTGTTGAGTCTGTGTTGCTTAAGGCAAGGAAAAGAACTTCTAACGGGGATCAAAGAAAGAATTTCAGAAGATCACATGGCCATTATTACCTGCCTACTTCCCAGAAGTCACTTGTAATTATATTATTCAGGTCAGAATTTTCCTTAAGAATGTAAAGAATTGGAGGCAGGTGAGAATTTAAAATAATAAACATATTTTAAAAGAAAGCAGTCAAAGCCAAAGTTATAGTGCATTTTAAATTGTATTGTTTCCCCACCTAGTGGTCAGAAAGCAGCTAGCTCCATGTTCTATTTTATTCAGATGTCTGAAGAGGAACTGAAATGGGTCAGAAGAGCTCGTTTATCATTTTCAGTGTTCAAATCAACTTCTTTAGGGTAACATATTTCTTGGTGCCACTTTAAAAAGTAATTATAATTTTAACAAGGTAACTGATTATTCATATGAATTAGAACCAATAGTTGAATATTTTAGTATACAAGGCAAATTACATGGTTATTAATAGTAATGAGACAGGAAAAGTGAAATAATAACTAATGGAAATGACTAAAGTTGAAAAAGGAAAGTTTAACCAGATCTTATTTTGAGGTCATTCTTAGTGTAAGATTTCTCTGGCTCTAAAATTAGAGGAAATGTAAGAATTCACCATTGTAACCTTTTTTATTAGTTAGAAATATTTAACATTTTCTGGAGTTTGAGACTTGCCATATCAGTCCTGTACTCCCAGACAGATTTACTATGTCCATTGGCTTAAACAAGTCATCATAATTGTATAATTTCTCATGCATTAAATACAGGAAGACGTGTTCCAGAGAAAAATTCACTGGATTTCATTTTCAGTGAAGGCAGGCATGGAACAAAGTGTCACTTAGATTTCCTTTGTCTTTAAAAATCAAACTGACAAATGCTAAAGTCACAGCATAAAGGTCATGAGTGGCAAATAACGTATAAAGGTCAATAGCTTCCCATCTTTAAAAGTCAGGAAATAGAGCTCTAATAGCTTTCTGAGCATGACAGTCATAACATTAAATTAAATTTGCTTTTCTTGTTTAATTCTGTATGCTAAAGTAGAAAAACAAAGAACTATAGTGAAAGACCTTGAATAGACGTCCTTACTGTAACAACTGATAAGCCTCCTTTTCTTTTTCACCCACTCCCTCTGCTTCATTTTCTAGGACTTGGGTTGTGACTAGTTTCATTGATTGCCTGTTTCTCTCTGTTTGGCTTTTCTCAATGCCTGTAACTTTTTTTTTTTTTTAAATAGTTTGATCTGGGTCTGTCCATGACGCTCACCTCCTTCTCCCCCTCATCTTTCTTCCTTTTATTCTTCACTGTTATTCCTATTCTTAACATTATTTCATACTTAGTGAATATTTTGCTGTTCTATATGTATTGAATTCAGACCTATATAAAACTAAAATTTAAATGCTATAATGTTGGGTCCATGAATATATACATGCATGTAAACATTATCTATAAGTAATAAATGGTTTGAACTAAGTGTAAGTAGATATGAATGAGCATGCTACACAGATCTTCATTTTGCGAATATTTGTTACTCTTCTGTGTGTTTCAGGAAGTTAACTGCAAGCCCAGTAGTCTTTTTAACTTAATATTATTTTCAAAAATAATAAACAGTTTGCTTCAGTAATAAATGCTAGTTTCTTAGTGTTACTAAGACAGCATTAATTTAGTCACAAGTCCTATACCTGACAAGAATTATTCTAACAGCTTCCTAAAAATGACAGTCATAATAATAAATTAACTAACAAAGACATAATCTCATCATACCAAGGGTTTACAGTCTCATAGTAGGAATGAAGTGAAATGAAGTGAAGGAATAGAGACCTGCAAGTAATTGCTGTATAATTACAGTAATCCGGAATAGTCTCTGTAGTGAACAATGTATGACATTTAGAGGTAGCAACTGCATGAGCTTGGGAGAGCTGAGATAACTTCACAGAGGAGGGAGTGTTTAAGGAGAATCTTAAAGATTAAGGAGGGCCTCCACAGGGGATGATGAGAAGGGAGGATTACTCCAGAGAAGGCCAATAGCGTGGGCTAAGCATGGAGGAACAAAAAACCAGTCTTCAGAGAATAAGTGAATTCAGTGTTAATATCTGAAAAGAAAATGTAAGAAGAGGAAATATGAAAAATAAAACTGTAAAAGAGCAGGACTGATCTTAAGGACCTGTACACTATGAAAAGGACAATAGACTTTATTCTATAGGATGTCAGTGTATTTTGATGTCTGAGGTGTTTTACATCTTATGCTTTTAATTAATACTCAATTTACTAAAGTTGATAGTGTAAAGGCCTAATTTATTTTAAGTACTTAAATTCACATAATTTGCTATGCTATTTATACACCCAGTAATTTTTATTTCAATAAAAATGATTATTTTCAGGGGGATCTTTGATCAATGATTGGACAACTCAGACTAAATTCTTTCATATCAATACTTATGCTCATAATAAACTTAAGTAATTAAGCTCGTTTACATGTTTGACGTTGCATGTATGAATTTACATACTGAATTTTATTTTTAAGTATTTCTGATGTCTGACTGAACAAATTTCATAACTTTACTCAGCAAAACCCTCCCAAGAACTTGTAAACAACTCATAAATCTATTAAATCATATCCAGTTCCTTTAAATAATCCAATTGCATTTACAATTGGATTTTTTAGATACTTTTAAAGAAACGTATTTTTTTTTTAATGTTAAGCATATAAAAGGCAAGGAGAATAATATAATGAGTACCCATATACCCCTCCCCAACTTCAACAATTATAAGCTCACTACCAATCTTGTTTTATCTATACACTACCCACTTCCCTCATCTCGTATTATTTTGAAACCAATATCAAACATCATATAATTACATTCATAAATATTTTAGTAGGTATTCCTGAAAACAGACCCTTTGTATTAATATAAAACATCAAGCCACTATTCAGTTGTCTCTTAAATCCTGTGTGGGTTTTTTGTTTGTTTGAGTAAGAATCCAAGCAAAGTCTGTGGCTTGTATGTTTTGCAATTCTCTTTTAAGCTATAGGCTCCTCTTGTATTACTTTCGTTTTACTTATTGCAGCTTATTTGTTGAATACATCAAGTTGTTGGTGGGCATTATAGTTGCCCACAGTCTACATTGTGCTGATCGCTTCCTTATAGTAAGCTTATGTGTTCCCCATTCCTCTGTAAACTGGCTGTTGGATATAGACAAGCGCTTGATCAAATTTCATTCTATTTTCTAAATGTGCTTCTTTCTTTGTTTAGGTAAGACATAAGACTCCTTCCTAAGTGATGGTGGATTTTTTTTTAATCAGGAGCTCATAGTTTTAGCTGACTCTGTTTTGTGAGGCCAGCAATCATAGACATTCAACACTTAAGGGTCCTTAGTTTTCAACTAAAATAATAAACCTAACTCACAAATATCTAATGTAACAAATTTCTTAAACATAACAAACACTTAAAATATTGAACATACATTATCGTCCCAATGATTAGAAAATTTATGTCACGGATTTTTGTATCACAGATTTGAATTACTTCATCCTTTCTGTATTTAATTCTGAATCTTCTACGATTCAGAAGAAAAACAAGTGTCATGATCAATCTCACTGGGCGTTCACACTCACCTAGATAGTAAGCTATGCATATATGTTAATTTTTAAATGTTCAATTTTTTAAGTGAATTTATTAGATAAAAGTTTATGACTACATATATGTATCTAAGGTATTTCTTCCAGAGTCACAAGGACATCCACTAAGCCCTTTTTATGGCCTTAGTGATAGAAAGGCTCTTCCTGTTCACATTCTTCAAATGGTATTAATTTCACTTTAGAAAGATCACTTTGGCAGCTGAATAAAGAAAGGACTTCAAGGGTAGAAAAAAATGAAGCACAATCCTCATTACTAAAAGACTATCCTGAAGGCCACTGCAGGGCTCCACACTAGTGATGGTAGAATCCTGCTCTTGTGTCTAGCAGGACAGGGGAGAGAGATGGAAGGGGAAGTGTATTATAGGAGACATTAAATATGTAGAACTGACAGAACTTGATTAATTTGACACAGCACTGTAAGAGAGTGAGAAATAAAGGCTCTCACTTTTTGAGTGAGGCTTGGGTGGTGAAGTGAATTTGTGGTGCAATTCACCAAGGTAGGAAACTGAGTAGGAAACATAGATTTAGGCTGAAATGAGAAAGGAAAACCTCCACTTCAGGGGTGTTAATATAGAGCCATCAGTGGGACATACAAACACAGATAGAAAGATGAATATATAGTTAGGCAGATGACAGATAGACAGATGTGTCTGAAAAATAGAATATGAGATTCTCTATGGGCTAGAGATTTCAGTGTGAAGTCACCAACATTAAGATACTTTGTGAAGGTGAGGAAGCATGTGAGAATGTAAGACCATCTAGGGGCAAAGGTAGAAGGGAAAAAATGCAGAAGCTAAGACAAGAACACAAAAGAACGCCATCATTAAAAGAGAAGTCAGAGGAAACCAACCCACAAAGAAAATAGTGAGATTGAGACCAGAGAGACAAGACATGAGCTAGAAGAGATTTCTCATGGAACCAAAAGAAGCTCCAGAAAAGCAAAATAGCCGTAAGAGTAGTTTCCTTGAAGGATTAGTGAAGGAAGTTAGATTGCAGTCAATGACAAGACAAAGGGGAGGAGAGCCAGTAAAGTGAGTACGGACAGTTTTTCCTACTTGGACTGGGAAGAGGAAGATGTCCTTGTGGCGATGTGTAGAATTTAGAAAGGCAAAGAGAAATGTGTGTCCTTTATGAATGAGAGTAACTTGGGCTGAGGGAGGAAACAGTACAATAAGTCCCTTACATATGAACATGGTCCATTCCAAGAGGAAGCTCATAAGTTCATTTGTTTTAACCTAGGTCGTAAGTATTGCTTAGGCTGCAACTGGAAGCCTTGGTACCCATCTAACACAATGGGCTATATAGTACTGTACTGTAATAGGTTTATAATACTTTTCACATAAATAATACATAAAAAACAAACACAAAAAGTAAAGAAAATATTTTTACACTTTATGGTACAGTGTCTTCAAAATACACTAGAACATTACAATAGCTGGCATACAGGGGCTGGTATTGAGTGAACAGGCAAGAAGAGATACTAATTAGGGGAGGGAGAAGAGGTGGGAGATAACAGAGCTGAAGGATCGTCAGCAATAGGAGACGGAGGGCAAGCTGCAATTTCACTTACTCCTGACATAGTTGGATATGCAAACACATACACACATCTGCGTCTTTGAAAGCTTGCAACTTGAAGATTTGTTTGTAGAGGACTTAGTATAGTGAGATATTTAGGGATAGGGAGTGAAAGAAGAACAATAATAATAATTAATAAATGATATGATGACACACTGAAGAAAAGGGATAAAAGGAATGAAATAACTGATCATTCAGATAGCATTCAGAACACAGATGGAAAGACCTTTGGAGATGTAAGGATAGGTGTAATTGTAGATAAGTTTGGAAGTTAAAGGAATGTATTTTCTTAAGAAAGTTCACTCCCAATAACAGCTAAATAGTGAAATAAGAAACAAAATAATCTAATGATAAAGGAAAGGAGAGAAATAGGAGATTTAAGGGAAGAAGTGAAAGTCTTGAATAGTTATCAAGAATGATGTAAGAGAAGATTGACTAGGAAAAAGGTGTAACGAGATTATAGGATAGTGTTGGGAGTGCAGCTGAGACTGAATGTCAATTATTTGTAATCTGCTTAGGCAATTTTCCCCAGCTATGCTGATCAACCCAAGAATAGAAATAGAAAATATAGATGGTTCCATAAATCATTAGGGATTTGTGGGGCCCAGGTATTGATAACTGTTATGAGTAGTTGGAGTGAAGTGGTTTGAAATGAAGCACCTTGGAGTCCAAGCCACAAATGATAGAAGCAAAGCCAGGTGGAGAATACCTAGAAACGGGGGAGGAGCCAGGATTGAAACTAATGGCCTTTGAAATCTATACCGTACAGCCAATTATCTGCCTTCAGAACTCAGGATTGACTTATTGATATACTGTCATTTTTAACAGAAAAACATATTACTGCCCTGAAGCTATGGATTAATTGTAGGTGCTCACTTTGAATGGACAGTGCTGGACACAAGTTCCCCAATTCTCCACTTTTTTGCAGCAGTAGCAGCGTCAGTACAAAGCTAAAACCTGTTCTACTGACTTTGAAGTTTTAAATCAGAGTAGATATGAAAGAGAAAAGAGTTACTTTATCTTATTTTTTAAATGTTTGTTATTTTTATTACTATTATTGGCTGCACTGGGTCTTTGCTGCTGCTCGCAGCCCTGCTCTGGCTGTGGCGAGTGGAGGCTGCTCTCTAGTGCATCGCGTGGGCTTCTCATGCTGCTGGCTTCTCTTGTCGTGGAGCATGGCTTCAGCAGCTGTGGCACACAGGCTTAGGTGCTCACAACATGTGGGATCTCCCCAGACCAAACATGCGTCCCCTGCCAGATTCCCAACCACTGGACCACCAGGGAAGCCCAAGAGTTATTTTTAAATAATCCTTTTATTTATTTTTTCTTTTTCATTATAAGAGGAGCATCTACTTATCCCATCTTCACTTTTTCCTCTCTCTTGTTTTCAGAGGCCCTGTAAATGAAGAAAATCAAGATAGTGTCATGCACTCTGATGGTAAGAGGCAAATGATCTTTTGTTTTTTGTTCCCTCCGATATGAAAGTTAGAGTTAATTATTCTCATAGGGTCATTAATGAGTCATTATCATCATTAGTCCATGCAAACCCTCTTGTTTTACTTATTTATTCCCTTTTCTCTTCACGACCCATTCTCTTTCCTTCCTTATCTCATCAGAGTAAAATATTTTAATGCACTTAGTGTGTATATGTATTTTGTACACATTCTTTGTATATTGTATGTGTATATGTATATATTTCAATTTGCATAAACAGTATATTATAGCTCATTCTGGTCATTTTTTTACATTCAGACTAATGTGTTTTGTGAGGCTCATCCGTGAATATATGTATATTTAATTTATTTCTGTTAACTACTGCACAGCTCTCCATGGTATGCATCCTATGCATATTTCACCTCCAACTTACTATTACCGAAAATGATATTAATAGTTCAGTGCACCTTCTTGTCCATATCCCCATGTGAACCTCTGAGAGCCTTCCTTTAAGATGTGTATCAAGGAGTAGAATGACTGCTTGTAAGCTATGGCATATTCATTCTGACTTAAGTAGTACTGGAGTACTTTCCAGAAGAGCTGCATCTGTGTGTAGTCCCATCCCAGGGCATGAAGATCCCAAGATGCTTGCCTTTCACCAGTGCAGAGGCAGCTTTCCAGTTGTTTCCAATCTTCTGTGTATAAAATGTCTTGTTTCAATTTCATATCTCAGCTTACCACTGAGTTCAAAACCTTGACTTGTTTATTAGCCTTTGTGGTTTTCTCTTCTGTAAGTTGCTACTTCCAATTCCTTGACCATTTTTTCTTGGGGTTGGTATCCTTTTCTGGATGACTTGCAGGAGTTCCTTTGTATTCCAGATATTAATACCATGTCAGTTGTAGGGTGGAGAAGGCAATGGCAACCCACTCCAGTACTCTTGCCTGGAAAATCCCATGGACAGAGGAGCCTGGTAGGCTACAGTCCATGGGGTCTTTAAGAGTCAGACACAACTGAGTGACTTCACTTTCACTTTTCACTTTCATGCATAGGAGAAAGAAATGGCAACCCACTCCAGTGTTCTTGTCTGGAGAATCCCAGAGATGGGGGAGCCTGGTGGGCTGCCATCTATGGGGTTGCAGAGAGTCGGACACAACTGAAGCAACTTAGCACCAGCAGCAGTTTTTGGAATTACAAATATCTTCTCTCATTTTGTCCATTGTCTATTAACTTAGTCCATACTGTCCTTCATTGAACATAAATATATTTTGATATAATCAAATTTATTAATACTTACTTTATAATTTTTACTTTTAAAGTTTTATTTAAGAATTCCTATCCCTGGAAAATAAAAATATTATCTTCTATTTTCTTCTATGAACTTTATCCTTTATAGTTAAGTCTTTGATTGTTTGCAGTCCACTTCTGAGGAATTAGTAGAAACCTAGATTTTTTTTCTCATGTACAAAGTCAGTTTTCCCATTATGATACTATGAAATTCACCCTTTTCTCATTAATTTATAATACCACATTTACTATATTAACTCTATTGATGTGTTTGCGTCTTTTCATACATAGGTGTGTTTGTGTGTACATAATGTTCCTGGGTTTGACCTCTGGATCAGGAAGATCCCCTGGAGAAGGAAATGGCAACCCACTCCAGTATTCTTTGCCTGGGAAATCTCACAGACAGAGGAGACTGACAGGCTACAGTCCCTGGGGTTGCAAAAGAGTCAGTCAGACAAGACTTAGAAACTAAACAACAACAAATGTGTGTTCCTATTTGTGTGTATGTAAATTTTATCTGTCTATGAGCTCTCTGTTCTATTCTACTTGTCTATTCATTCATGTTTCAGTTCCACATGCTTTTTATTGTTATTGTTTTAGATGATGCCTTAATACCTGAAAATTTGTTGATATTATTAAACGCTTGAGCAGTAAAATATCTTTTAAAAATCTAATTAACTTGATTTGTTTGATACATGAAAGCAAATCCTTGGGAACAAATGAGTCAAAAAGTGTGAACTTGTGATTTTCTGGCAAAGCCTGTGTTCCACACAAGCCCACAAAACTAAATGTGGATGCTTTCAGCGTCCATTCATAAAGAGACTAAAGAGTATCTTCAGTTTTTTTCACTTTTGCATTATTTTATGAAAGCTAATGAAATGATTTTATAATAAGTTACAAGGTTTGGAAAAGCCATAGTAAAGATCTAAACCACATTTTCTAGTCTCTACTTCTAAACCTTTGGCAAAGTATAGATTCTGTTAACATTATGAACCGTTTTGAGTATTATGTTACATCTAACAATCCTCTATTAAAGCACTTCTTAATTATTATCCCTTTTTTTAAACACTTCAGGTACTGGAAATCTAGATGAGGTTAGTTTCTCTTTTTTTATTCTTCTCATATTATATTGCTGTAACTAGAATTTGTAACAATTGCTGTGATTTATTTTCTACTGACATAAACCAACAAATGAAAACTCTTAAGAATAATGGTAATATTTTTCCATTGCAATCTTATTTCACCTGAAATGCTTGAGACATTAAATAGATGTGTATAAGAGACAGATTTACTTGTACTCATAGGTACAAATCNAACAATCCTCTATTAAAGCACTTCTTAATTATTATCCCTTTTTTTAAACACTTCAGGTACTGGAAATCTAGATGAGGTTAGTTTCTCTTTTTTTATTCTTCTCATATTATATTGCTGTAACTAGAATTTGTAACAATTGCTGTGATTTATTTTCTACTGACATAAACCAACAAATGAAAACTCTTAAGAATAATGGTAATATTTTTCCATTGCAATCTTATTTCACCTGAAATGCTTGAGACATTAAATACCAGTCATTTCACTGATTCAGTAATTTCGTTATGCTAAACAGAAACTGAAGTCTGGCTACAAATCTGAATTACATAGCAAGATATAAAATGAAATCTTTCTGTGCTTCCTTTCCCAGTCTGTCGCTAAAAAGAAAAAAAAATTAAATACGCAAAATTATACACACAAATTTATGTTTGTTTTATTGAGTATTTGAGCAAGGTAGTATATATTTGTTCCCTTACTGAATGATTGCAATAAATCATTATTAATGTTTTTCTTGACAGGAACAGGAGAGTGAAGGAGAAACATATGAAGACATGTATGAGCAACATTTTTTTTTACCATGATATTTTTCTTCTAAGATGAATATAATAATTTGTATGAGGGAGAATGAATGGATATTCAATACTAGGAGGGGGAAAGTTCAACTGTTCAAGTGACGGGCATATAATGATAACCTTTATTTCAATACAAAGGACTAAAGATTCCTTTCTTGTCTAAGGATTTTACAGAGGACTCTGTTAACATGCCTTTGTGTGAGAGGTCAGAGTCCTGCAACGCACTAGACAGCCCACAGGCAGGGAATTACAGGGCCAGGAATCTTGCTCTCAGTGTGTCTTTGGGCAAATGAATTTGTGTATATATTACAATGTCCTCACCTAGGCAGTGCTTTACCTCACAATTCAGCTCTGAGAGACGATTTAACACAGCACCGGATGCCAAAGCTTTAACCTGCTTAAGAAGAAAAATGTTAAAAAAGAGTTCCCAAATGGATTTCTGGGTAGCCCAGGATTAAGAAATTTCTTAGCAAATGAGCAAAAATTAAAATGAGCATTTTCTCTTATTTTATCTTTTGTTGATTCAAATATGTTAATCTTCCCCAACCAGAATTCAGCTAATTCTGAGTAAAGTTTGTGAATGAAGATTTGTACCTATGAGTACAAGTAAATATGTATATGTGAACTTGTACCAGTGAGTGTACTCTTGTGAGAGAGATTGGTTGGAGGGAGCGTTAATTGTATTCATGCTGACAGGCTGCAAGAACCTTTATAACAATGCCTTCCACTTGCCCTCAGGGGTTGTAAAAGTAGCAGCACCTTTGGAAGACATCCTCATTTGAATGCCTCCTGCCGGTTTTAAGAACAGTCTCACACACCCAGGAATTTTGACAAGACTTAGCTTTGTACCTTCACCTCTATTCCACATACTATCTTCTGTTTGGGGTAGGAATCTCTCTAAATAGTGAGCCCTAACACATAAATGCCTGCAGGTGCTGAAACAACCAAATTTTTATCCACAGAGACACATCCAAAGAAAAAGAGAAGAAAAGAGAAAAGGAGGAAAAGAAGAGATTAGAGCTGGAGAAAAAAGAACAGAAGGAGAGAGAAAAGAAAGAACAAGAAATAAAGAAGAAATTTAAAGTAAGAGCTTGCTTGCTGATAGGTGAAAAACAGTAACCTCTCTTTTTATAACTTTCACACAAAAGGGGCACCATTTTTTGAAACCTTACATGGTTGGACAACTACTTATTGTTTTCTAAAGAGTAACTTATTTCATAAAAGTAAAGTTTTTGTCTACTACACTCCATTATCCCTGCATTAAAAATGCAACACAATAAAATCCAAATAAAATATGTGGCTTATAATTTGGATAAAATCTAAACAAAATATGGTGGGAGCTCAGGAAATTTTATGTCAGTTGGGTGAATGAATACTCAGTTACTCAAATCCATTCTGACTCTCCTCGTTATGTGCTTCATCGTACCTGGAAAATTTCATGGACAGAGGAGCCTGATGGGCTACAGTCCGAGGGGTCACAAAGAGTCGGACACGACTGAGCATTTCATATTAACCTACTTCCCTGGTGGCTCAGACGGTAAAGTGTCTGCTTGCAATGCGGGAAACCTGGGTTTGATCCCTGGGTCGGGAAGATCCCATGGAGAAGGAAATGGCAACCCACTCCAGTACTCTTGCCTGAAAAATTCCATGAACTGAGGAGCCTGATAGGCTACAGTCCATGGGGTCGCAAAAAGTCGGACACAACTGAGCAACTAAGAGATTAAAGAACATGGGCTCAGGACTACACACATACATATCCCTGTGGCATGTATTATCATGGTGCATGGGAAGAAGTGTCTCTGGATTAAGCAGACCTGTCTCAGTAAAACTCCGTGAGCCACCCTGACTGATGCTGTCTAGACCTGACTCACATCTGTGCCTTTACTTTCATCCTATGTACATGCTGACTTCTCATATCTTCTGTTTTTCCTTCTTCCTCACTGACCTCTGTCTTCTCTGATCTTTCATTCTAACTGGATGACTCCTATTACTACCACCACTATACTTGCAGGCTATACTCTCTTGCTAGGCACGACACGGCCCGTCTGGTGTGGGTCTGGTATGTCAGCTATATTTAGAGTGATTATCTAGTCACAAAATTATTCTTCACTTTGAAAAGGATTCATATCAAGTTTCCTTTAAATATTTAGTTCCTCCAGAACATTAATGTATGGTTTGAGTTATAAAAGTCTGGCTTATATATAATTTCCCAGTATATTGACTATAGTGAAACAGAGATGCAACAGCAGGCGCAGGGAAAATGTAAAACTTACAGTCAGTCGGACAGATGTGGATCCAAATTCCAGCTGCATTTGTGAGTTATATAATAGTGGACATATTGCTAAGCATCTCTGAACCTCAGATTCTCATTTTTAAAGTGAGTAGACAATATTTCTCCTGAAAATTTTTTATGGGATTAAATAAAATAATATGTGGTGTCTATTATAGGCTCTCATTCAATTTTGCTTTCTATATATAAGCAATAGTAAGATTGCAATATGACTATTAAAATATTTTACTCATACAGAATGTATGGCTACCAATGTTCATAGTTTTCAAGTAGGAAACATGGAAAATTAATTATTTAAATGAAAATCTTTATAACATACTTTTTATGAAGAGGTTGTTTATAGTTTTGAAGGAATTATGTGAAGCTTTTCTTTGTGGGTTTTTTTTTTTTTGGAGAAGCCAATTTTGGATGGTTTCACTCATTTATTCAAATAATATGTGTTAGTAAGAAAAAGATAAGATATGAAATCACACCACCAAATATGAACTCAAATATTTGTCAAGACTAGGACTTCACACGCTATATTCTTTCCACAAAATTGTTAATAGATGACTAAATTAAATAAACAAATGTGAGAACAGTTCCACATTTCATTAATTCTATGACAAAATATTTCNAAAAAGATAAGATATGAAATCACACCACCAAATATGAACTCAAATATTTGTCAAGACTAGGACTTCACACGCTATATTCTTTCCACAAAATTGTTAATAGATGACTAAATTAAATAAACAAATGTGAGAACAGTTCCACATTTCATTAATTCTATGACAAAATATTTCACATTTTAAAATTCCGAAATTAGGATGCATTGTAAAATTGTTGGCACATCAAAGTTTAAATCAAGCTAGTTTACTTTCTTGGTAGTATATAATTAATGATGGTATCTCACAATTCAATAAATAAAGTAGAGCTTCTTCAAAAATCATGGTGCATATTTGCATATCAAAAGACTCAAGAAATTCTGTTGAAAAGACAAAAGTTTAGGAAATTAGGNACTTTCTTGGTAGTATATAATTAATGATGGTATCTCACAATTCAATAAATAAAGTAGAGCTTCTTCAAAAATCATGGTGCATATTTGCATATCAAAAGACTCAAGAAATTCTGTTGAAAAGACAAAAGTTTAGGAAATTAGGACTTTAGGATTCATAGGCTCTAAACTAGATTACTCCTCTGCTGTCAAGAAACCACTGTACTCCTCAGAATATTAATTATAAAAACATCACATAATATTGGTTTGCTATTTATTTTTATTCACAAAGCTATTTCTAAACTGTTATCTTATTTATAACAGGTAATGTCTACTCCAAGTTTATAGATAACAAGTACTATGGAGTCGAAAAAAATGAAAGAAAATGTTTTTCTCACAAGTACAACCTACCACCACTACTAACCCTCTCTGTCTTGCTGTTTTAAGCCTGCAGAGAACCATCAGAATAATTGCACAAAGCAGAGAGGAAAATAACCTCTGTCTAGTAAGCAGAACACCAGCATACCCCATAAAAACACATAGCACCCAGCATGTCGCATACATAAGTGGTGTTTGATTTTCAGTCACTTCCTCTTCAAATCTTCCACAGTTCCCAAGGTCAACAGATCACTGCCATTCTCTCCTGGTCCCTGAACACGTGCGTACCTATTTTTGCTGGTTCTGTTTGACCTCTGCAATTTTCCCCTAGCCCCTCCTATAAGAACCCTCACCAGAAATAACATTCACCCTCAACTTCTGGTTCAAACCTGTAAATGTTGGTAATAAGCAGGTTAGCAAATAGTGGACCTAGTCTTTCAAAACTGCATTCCTTAAGGATTTCCTGAATAGTAAGAAGCTGGTTGTGTTTTTTTTTTTTCCCCTCTTTGCAGCTAACAGGTCCTATTCAAGTCATCCATCAAGCAAAAGCTTGCTGTGATGTCAAAGGAGGAAAGAATGAACTGAGCTTCAAGCAAGGAGAGAATATTGAAATAATTCGCATCACAGACAACCCTGAAGGAAAATGGCTGGGCAGAACAGCCAGGGGGTCATGTGAGTGCATATTTTTCTAAGACTTCAAAGTGTTTTCTTTTGAGCCAATCTTAATGTGAAAATTCTTCCAAAGCTAGTCATAAGCATTAAGTTGGGAGTATGTTACAGAGTAGACAAAAATAGGAAGATTTTAAATGACAAGAATAGCTCCATCTTCACCTCATTTGTGTAATATTTTTAGTTGGGAAAAAATGTAAATATAATATCCCGAGGAGGAGCAAAGAGTATTAGGTTCTTCATTGATGTTAAAAAGCAAAAATGTTTCTTCTGAATCACTTTAGAACCTTGAAAACAGACTCTAGACTTACCCCAAAGCACAACATCATGAGACTTTGACAAAGCACAGTGAAGCATGTGTCAACAAGTCTTTAAGTCAGAATTGCAAGCAAAGAAATAAAGGGAAAATGTAAAAAGAAAGTGTATAATTGATGTTTTATTTATAACTCTATGATGTTTAAACCACAGTTATCTGAACATAAATTGTTCCCCTTTTGGTAGATGGCTATATTAAAACAACAGCTGTAGAGATCGACTATGACTCCTTGAAACAGAAGAAAGGCTGTCTCAGTGCTCTTTCATCAAGACCTTTTGAAGATGACCAGGAAGTGTATGATGACGTTGCGGAGCAGGAAAATGTTAGCAGGTACGTGTAAAAACAAATAGGAAAGCAAATCAAACTATCTCTTTGTCAGAGATTGTGGGTTTTAAGATGCTAGAATTTTACTTTCCTAATTTCCTACTACTTTCTATCACCAAATTAAATTACCATTTACAGTCACTTCAATATGGATGATAACTCATTTGAAACTCTATAGTCTTTCATTTCACTCTTTGGCTATTTGTACTAAATACTGCTTGAAATGTAATGGGCTGTTGGCAGATGTGTTGTCAATCCAAAATACTGTTTTGCAATATTCATTCTGATTTGACTTTAAGGATATGCCTAGAATACATATGACTTTGTAAAATATGAAGCATGAGATATAAAAATTAAAAATAAACATATCAAGTATAAGCTAAAATATAAGCTAAAAATATAAAATATTTTTCTTTGAAATCTGAGTCTAAAATATTTGTCATTGTTTTTTGAAAATATAACAAATAGAAATGCTTTTTATGACAACTTTGCTCTAAGAGTAAAAATGTAAAAGCTCAATCTGCTATGATCCCTAGCAATCAACTCAGGGTTCAACTTTCCATTGGACCTTGTGACCTTCCCTGGAAAAATTACAGGACCATCATTATTCTGAGGCAGAGGGACAGATCAAGACATCCTTTCTAGAGGAATCAAAGGGGAGGGCAAACTTCTCTCTCATACTTTCCTTCTCTTCCTTCTCAGTCTCCAGCTCCCTTTATAGTGCCTCCTCTTCTGTCTCTTTCTCCTAGCTCTGATCTTCCTTGTTCTTTCTTTTTCTTCCTTTTCTGTTCTCCTTTCATTCCTTCTTTCCTCCAATATCTCCCTTTACTGGTAGAGCCATAATCTCTTTAAATTGAAGGAAAAGGAAAAGGAAAATCTCCAACCCAGTGAAGAATCCTCATTTTTCTATGCCCACTTTGTTAAACAGGGAAACCTCCCCACATGATCTATAAAAGATCTTCATTTGAGAAAAAAATGTGTCTGCATTCTTTATAACTCAAATTTCAAAGTAAAAAATGTTTTTATTATTAAGCATTCTAAAAATGTAAAAAGATCAAAATAGAAATATATTAATATTTATTAATGATAATTATGAAACATATAAAGAATTAAATTTCCCTATTATGGTTTTGAGCTTATGGCATCAGTTAAACTTACATTGCTTTCTGCAGTTCATCATTCTAAAATGACTGATATCAATGCTGTCTTAACATATCATGATCATAAATTATGCAATACATATCAAAACATGCCATGAATGCACTGGAGTTTACAGACTGTAAATTGACCTTAGTAATAAGAAACACCTTGACCTACTTTGAAGTTAGCAAATGTCAAATTTGATATCAGAGTTCCAAATGGCCATATTCTGAGAGTTACAGAATTTTCTGGACATGAGTGTGTCTTACCATGTATTTTATCAACATATATACCTTATGTTGGGCTTCCCTGGTGGCTCAGATGGCAGAGTCTGCCTGAGATCCCCTGGAAAAGGAAACGGCAACCCACTCCAGTATTCTTGCCTGGAAAATCCCATGGATGGAGGAGCCCAGCATGCCGTAGTCCACGGGGGTTGCAAAGAGTTGGACATGACTGAACTACTTCATTATACCTTATGTTTGTCTTTTATCTTTAAAAACACACACACACACACACACACACACAATTTCTCTTATTTTGGAATTAAAGAACTCCACTTCACTTTCACTTTTCACTTACATGCATTGGAGAAGGAAATGGCAACCCACTCCAGTGTTCTTGCCTGGAGAATCCAAGGGATGGGGGAGCCTGGTGGGCTGCCGTCTGTGGGGTCACACAGAATCAGACACGACTGAAGCCACTTAGCAGCAGCAGCAGCAGTGGGATATATATATATATTTACACTGATGAAAATACTCAAAAAATAAATCCACAAAGAAGGGATGATATCCTTAAAATGAAGCATTATTTTCATAATAAGTGACTTTCCCAAATTAATGCCATTACCTTTTTCATTTTAACTAGTCTCTACATACCACAGGGCTTCCCAGATGGTTCAGCAGTAAAGAATCCACCTGCCAATGCAGGAGATCCAAGTTTGATCCCTGGGTCGGGAAAAATCCCCTGGAGAAGGAAATGGCAAGCCACTCCAGTATTCTTGCCTGGGGAGTCCCATGGACAGAAGAGCCTGGCATGTTACATTCAGTCCAGGGGCTGCAAAGAGTAGGACACAACTTAGTGACTAAACCACCACCACCATACATTCCACAACTCTAGGAGACATCTCCAGTTAGTAAACACGTAGCAGAAAAGGGATCTTCTGGTTAATAAAATGGGGTTAGAGGAAGTGTATAGCTTCACTGATTAATAATTTAAACAAGTACAGCACCACAATATTTACTAGTATCTATTACATTGGAAGGACTGATGCTAAAGCTGAAACTCCAGTACTTTGACCACCTGATGCGAAGAGTTGACTCACTGGGAAAGACTCTGATGCTGGGAGGGACTGGGGGCAGGAGGAGAAAGGGACGACAGAGGATGAGATGGCTGGATGGCATCATCGACTCGATGGACATGAGTTTGAGTGAACTCCACGAGTTGGTGATGGACAGGGTGGCCTGGCGTGCTTCGATTCATGGGGTTGCGAAGAGTCCGGCATGACTGAGCGACTGAACTGAACTGAACTGATTCCTTCTTTATGCATATTTAATAAGAAAATGGAAGAAGAGCCATCACTTCTACACAGTTGTTTTTTTTTTTGAAACTACAGCTGCTGCTGGCAGAGATCTTATAACAGAACATGCTTTGTCCTTAGTAGAACAAGAAGAGATGCTGAGTATAGCTGGCAGCTTGTTCTGGCAAGAACAAGAACAAGAATAAGAGAAAGCACCAGCCTCTCCTCTCCCTCCCCCATATACCTCCTGCCTCCTATTAGGAGGTTCTTGACCAGCTCATTCCCAATTTCTCCAGGGATAGGAGCTCCAACTGTATACCTCACACTCTGAGAGCAGACAGGAGGCTTAAAATGCACAGATCCTGGCAGCTGTTCTTCTCCCTTTCTTCTCAGTGAAGCAGTTTTTTGTAATAAAGTGAAAAGTTGAACAAAGGAAATTACAAGTACAAATATCACTCCTTCGTCATATAAAAAACTTTTCTTCTAGATGTATTTCCCAACCTTTTTCCTGCCATTTCTCCTTTCCTCTTTCTCTTTCCTTGTCTTTTCTCACACTCTCCTTTCCCTCCCTCTAGCTAACCAGATCAATGGTTTATATTCCAAAGAGAAAAATGAAGAACCGCTCTAGAATTCAAATAATATATAGTGCCTTTGCTCCTGATTGTGATCACCCAATTCTTTGGAAATTGGATATGAAGTCTCCAAGGTGGAATATGTTGTATCTGCCAGAAGTGGCAGCCAACCCAAATTTGCAGTTTTTCTCATAATTCTAAATGCTTGCTTCATGTTCAGAGGAAAGCGTTGAAGACAGTGAGTGTGAAAATAGTTTGTAAGCAAGTGGCGAATATACTTAAGCTTCATCAAAAATCATTTCTATTTGTATATTAAGACGTTTATAGCATGTTTTTCTCCAAAGTTCCATTACTGAAAATACTTTTTATTTCTAGATTAGCAGTAGACTTTAAAGTTATTCTGACTTTAAGGTTAAGGATCACATATGATGTATAAATATACTATACGATTGTAATATCAGATATCTGTTCTTGGAAGATCATCTAAAAGGCAAAAATGATGACACAGAGGGCACAGAAAGGTGTAGTAAAAATGACATCGTCCATACAGGAAAGCAGGACACTGAGATTATTTCATTTTTCCAGTTAATCAAAAGTGGACATGGTCATATCACTTCATTTCTCAGAGCCTCAATTTTTTTTCTGCAAATGAACTAGATGACTTCCTTTGCTTTCACATAATTCATAATTTAGTGGGAAAATGGGCAAGAAAACAATTTTAAAAGAGGAGAGGTATAGAATGTTTTTCATAGAGAGATTTAGAGAGTTAGGAGCCACACTACAAAGGCTCAATGAATAGGATTTCAATTTTTTTTTTAAGTATTCCCTTTGTAAAAAAGGTAATGCAGAATCCTGTACTGCAAAAAAAAAAAAAA